>JANJEY010000236.1:33239808-33254058 GCA_024703695.1 Erythroxylum cataractarum
TATGTGTGTTTGTTTTTGACTGACTTCGGACCACAGGTGTCCAAAGTATTGGGAACTTGATATTGAAGTGCTATTGTGTGCAACTGCTTATGCATGCTTCAATTAAATAAACTGAAAATGATTACGACTGAAATACCGGACCAAAGGTTCGAAAGAATGGGAAATGGGTCACTGAAAGGTAAACTGACTGAACATGTAAATTGAGACATATGCATTCATGCATAAAGGCATGTTCATATAATGATAGTTGTGATCTGAGTCGCTACTGATACTGAAAAGAGCCTAGAGCTCGAACACTGTTACTAAACTGAGCCTCGAGCTCGAGGGGAGTTAGTGCATACCCAGAGGACTCTCCTACTCCCTAGACGCGTCTGATTACTGATCACTAATAGGCACTCGGTCACAACACCGTAATAAACTGGACGGTGTCGCATGTGCATTGCATATATAAATGATGAAATGTTGATAGTGTGATATTTCTGAAAGTGATATATGTGATACTGTGAATTGTGAGAATATGCATGAGTTGAGTGAACCATCGATGATGATTTCTCACTGAGTTCGCAAACTCACCCAACATTGCAATTATTTTTCAGGAATTGGAGATTATCCCGTTAGTGAAACGGGAGTATGATTACGGCAAGAGAGTCAGAATTTGAAATTGGGATCAGTTCGCGTCTGCATTTGTGTTATTCTAATTTATGTGTAAAGTTGTATTTCCGCTTATTTGTACTGTTATTGCATAGGGCCCAATTGATTAATGCTGTATTGCTATTTGTTTACTGAAATAGTATTTTGATGGAAAAATGTTTTTGTGTCGCGGACCCAAATTGTTTAATGATTTCTGCGCACTCATTTGTTTCAAAAAGTACAAAATTATTTTTAAGAATTTTCTGAACGGATTTGAGTGCTCTAGCACGCCACCCTCGCGGGGCGCGGACTCGGATATCACCATCGATATCAGGTTTGGGTCTGGCAGGAGTGGGGTGCTACATTTGTGGTATCAGAGCCCAGAAGTACATTCTTGTATGGGCAATCTGAATTTGGGGTCAGGTTACATGCATTTAAGTCATGTTACTGCAAACAGTGACAACTGATCCCCAGTCTAGTATATGAGTCATATATAGGAGCCTGTACCAATTGTTTAAGCGATTAGAATTAGTAAGGAAAAATGATGATATGTTAGAAAGTGATAAATGGAAATTGTGGGTATCAAGGAATAAGAAAAAGGGTATGATCTGATTTGACAAAAGAGGACTAAGTGCATAGGTATTGATGGATTTATTATGAAATGCAACATCAGAGTTATACTGAGTATATCCTTGAATGTGGGATAGATATGAATATATACTTGTGGATCGATAGAGGAAAATAAAGATATATTAGAAATGGCACGATTGAAAGTGTATAAGTAAAGTGGATGAAAATAAAATGTTTTATGATTTAGAGAAGATTCAATTAGGATTGATTTATGTGACTAGTGCTATGAATAATGATTTATGACTGTGAATCAATTATGTTAGTGAGAAACCAAGAATGATTATATATATAGCTATGATTATAACATCTATTGCTTCTTGAAAATATGGTGAATTTAAAGCATTTAAAGGAATACAAAAGTGATAGAATCATCTAGCCCATGCTCTTTTACATCGCAAAATAACATTCTTGTCAGTCAAAACATTTTTAGACTAGGTTATGAACAAGAAATAGTACTTGAAGAAAAATAAGAATCTATGTCAACAATAACTTTCTCTTTTCCTTTATCTAGTACTTATAGTGTTTCATCATCTCTAAATGATATATCATGAGCCTCTTTCTCTTCTTTTTTACTTGTTGCTGTAAATATTTTTCAATCATATTATGTACATCAAGTAGTACTTTTTTTAAGAAGTGATATTACCCTTTGATAAATATAAATTGCATCATGCTTTAAGGCATAATTTGATATATGTTTAGCTATTAATTTGATCATTTATTATATGTTTAGGTTAGAATTGTATTAGTTTCTTAATTATTTGTGTTTTAAGTATTTTATGGGTTAGTACAAGCTTTTGAGCTTAAATATTATGTTTTTGAGGTACCTTGATGTGTTTGCTAGTGTTTTAGGGTTAATATCGAAGAATGGAGGAGTTTTAGAAGACATTCGGGCCGAAATAATGACCCACGATCATGGCTTGATACTATACGATCGTGATAGAAAGCTTAAATGTAGGCCACGATTGTGGCCTACATCAAGTTGACACGCATCCACTCCCAAACTTCGTATTTCAAGGGATTTTTGGACCTTTCAGACCCTAAAAAAACCCTAGTTCAACGCTAAACACAAAAGAATATAAATCGAAAAATAAGAATGAAAAGAAGGAGTTTTTGCATCAACCATTTTTTGGAGAGAAACCCTAAAGAGAATTGTTGAGAGATTGAAAAAGAGAAGAAGGAAGAGAGAAGCAGAGAAGAAGTCGACCTTGACGTACTTCTCGAATAAGGAGTTTCCAACATCACTACCTCCCGTCTCCATATAAGATTGTATTTCTTGTTATTTTTCATTTTAATATTGTATAAAATTGAGAATAGCAGCTTGATGATAGGATTTGTTAATGTTTACATGTTTAAACTCACCTTTGGGTTTCTTTTTTATCTTTGATTTAATAAAATCTGATTGTTTTTAAGTTTATTGGATTTATTGTGATTGATTTCTATAATTGCATAATTCTGTAATAAACTAAGAGGGTAAACCAAATGAAAAATTATAAAATTGGGATAATGAGAGTTAGGTGATTTAATAAGAACGAGAAATTAATCAAATAGGTCATTGTGTTAAGAGAGATCTCGCATAAGTTCCTTAATAGTTTATTGGACAACTTTACCTAATTAGGGATTTAGATAGTTTGTTAATTGAGAAATTGTAATTTTACATAATCTGATTATGGTTTATAATTTAGGGATAATGGTTATAACTCGAGAGAAAGTTATCAATCCTAGGATCCTCTAGAACCAAAAATCCGGTAAGTCATAATCGATTAGGTTAGTGTTAAAGATAGGTAAATTCCCCTTTCTCTGAATTGATAGTTTTCTTAGGTTAATTATTGATTGCATTGCAATAGTTAAATTATTAATATTTTTGTAATTGATACTTGGATTGAATTGCATGATTGAATTGAATGCTTATTTTAGTTTTTCTATCTTTCAAATTTCTTCAAATTGTGTTGGCCTTAGATTTCAATACTAGATTATCCCTCCTCATGGAATCGACACTTTAGGTATTATGTGAACTATTGGTGTGTTTGCGGATTGTCGAGGCTAATTATTTAAAACTTACATACATTGGAAAATCACGATCAAGTTTTTGACATTGTTGCTAGGTAGGCGATTAGTTTAATTCCTTAGTCTAAGGCTTTTTCACTATCTTTTGTTTTGTTTAAATAAAGGAGTTTAGGGTGTAAAGTAGAGACAAAACAATAAATCTTAGAGTGAGAATGAGATATCTAAAGAGCTAGATGCCATGAAGAAATGGAAAGAACAATGATGGAAGATAAATATTATAGGCAACAAGGAACTTTTACAAACTATAATGAGGCATAGTATGGTTGGGGAAGTAACAATCCTTATTGGAATATGTACAGTCCGGGGTGGCAAATCCACCCAGATTTCTATTGGTCTAATAATGAAAGTACTCATATAGGACATCAAGACCTATTTGAATTTCAGCAAGATGAGTAAAGTCATGCGATTCCAAATCAGAAAAAATCATGGCTAAGCTAACAAACATGGAAGAGAACCAGAAGAGAATGGAAGAGCAATTGGTCAAGTAATGGAAAATCATGCCACTTTTATTCACAACCTGGAGATTCAAGTAAGACAACTTTCTTAAGAATTTTGTAAGAGAAGTGTGGAAGACTCTCTGAGCAACATGGAATTATATCAATGAGAGTAATATGTGGCTATCACACGCAGGGAAGAACAAAAACCAGTGGAAGACTAGGCTGAACCCTACCTTAGAGAAGACCAAAAAATCAAGAAAGAAGAAGAAGAAAATGATGAAAACCCCTCATATTATCCACTTGTTCTTAATATACCGTATGTGAACATCGAAAAATCTTTGGTAGATGTCCATGAAAAGAACCTTATCATTTAGATTAATGATGACTAAGTGGCATTCAACATGAATGACGTATTAAAGAATCTGAAGGAGTGTAGCTCATTTAGGATAATTGATGTGTTCGAATCTTTTAAAGAAAAAAAGGATGAAGAATAGATGACACAAACATCAAGTTTGAAGAAGCTATGAAACTCTCTATTCATGAAGTGGAAAAAGCAAAAGAGAAGAAGGTGATTAAGGAAGAAAGAGAGCAACTCACCTTCTTACAGGACAAACTGTTGAATTTGATAGAAGATTTAGGGAGTTTTGATATTCCCTATTTTATTGATAGTTTTTTAGTGAAAAGATCATTACTAAAATTATTTGGTTTTCTCAACTTTATTAAAATTGTCCTTCTAATAACTTTTCAATTTATAGCTTACTTTTAGGCTAAAAAATTGATGTTGAATGAAAAGGATGGAAGCAAGCCTCTCATAATTGATCCTAGTTGAGTTTCCAATGATATATGTTCAAGCTAATGACCATAAATTAGCACGTTAGAAAGTTAGGTTTAAATTGTTACATAGTTAGATTAGTTTTAATCTTCAAAAATAAAATTTTAATGATTTGAAATGATCTGGGATTACTAACTCTCTTATTTTCTCTCAATCAATTATAAGATAGGAAAGTCAGCTCGGCATCAAGTGCATTTCGTTTCCATCTCTAACACTATCACTACCTCAATCACCTTGAGGGTTTCATGTTCTAACCCTTTTCTTTTTGTTTTTGTTAGTATTTTCTTCTTATGTTTTTTGTATATTGTGTTTTATTTCCCCCTAGTGTGTTTGTGTACCCTTCTCACATTTAGGATAATGTGTTGTTCAAATGTGGGGAGGGTTGTGTATTTTTACTTTGAGTATGAATTTTGCATATTGTATGATGGTTTGTTTAGATTGAATGATGTGAATTGTGTGAATGCGTCAATGGCTAGGACTTAATGACATAGATTTAGCCTTAACCATAACCTTCTAGGTTGTAACACCCAAATACCCCCTGGGAGGATATGTGGATGCCACACCAGACTCACAATCAGATACAAACAATAAACCGATACAGAAACATTTCAAAAACACTAAACATTCATTCGATAAATTTTTAGAAACTGAAGTAAACATACATTATATATTATAAGTTTAGAAACCAGCCTATATTATGGTTATTACAAACCTTCATAAAAAATCAAATTCATAAATACATCAGACACAAGCTAAAAATCAAAACTCAAGAATTCATTTTTGTCAAAATAAAAACTCAGACTCCTTTGACCGTTGTCGTTGACTTGTCCCAGTCCTTAAGTCCTTCTCTCTAAACTTATACGGGACAAATCCACCTTGCTAAGCATATAGCTTAATGAGTAATAACTAAACTATGTCTAACCACAATAGGTACTGAATCATATTATATAAAAGCATCTCAACATACTAAAATTCAGAACAAAATAAGATTTATTAATGATAACACTTCGCATGTAAGTCAGAAATTTCAATAGCAGAACAAAACATACAGAATACATAACAAATTTTCATAATAAGGTGTTAACTCGTCAGATCAAAATTATGGTTTGTTTCTTATCAAAGCTTGTCAGAGATCGAAGTACAAAATGAGTTAGATTGTAAATCCATGAATAGAAATGGGTAATGGGACTTATACAGAGGGAGATCGAATCTCGGCATCGAAACATCACAGAGGGAGACCGAAGTCTTAACACTGAAGCATCATAGAGGGAGGCCGAAGTCTCAACACTGAAGTATCATAGAGGGAGACCAAAGTCTCCACACCGAATTATCACAAAGGGAGACCGAAGTCTCGACATCGAAGTGTCACAGAGGGAGACCGAAGTGTCACAGGGGCAAACCAAAGTCTCTATATCGAAGTGTCACAGAAGCAGCTGTAGACCCTTCTAGGCATGCCTATTTACCCATGACTAGGACTTTATAGTTACAAAACCAAACAAGTTCATTTCGTGTGCATAATAATTAGTTAAACATATTTACATGCATCAAACAATTCAGAACATTCATTGTCTCGAGTTCATAACACAATCAACATAAAACACAATTCAATTCAGTACTAAACAAAAAAAATAAAATGTGAGTGTCCTAAAGATTACTAACAACTTTACAAATCATTCAATGGAGCAATCAATAGTAAACAAAACAGCCAAAGTAAAATCATCACAAACTTCTTACCGAATTACTTACAAAAGAGACCATCTAAATTACTTACAAAATGCTCAAGGATTACTTACAGAATTTCTTACGAATATTCATCAAGAATTACTTACAAAATTTCTTACTAGATTACTTACAAAAGCTCCCTTTTCATTTATTGCTTCGAAGTTCTGATAATATCTAGAATCGGTCGCTCTATGGGTTCCTCTAAAATATTTAGTACAAACACATATCACTATTGTGCATGATTAAGAATTCATTAATGCACATTAATGTATATTTAATATGTATGATGCATGTCCACGATAAATTCCGGATTTCTTATTTTTTCACATTATCAATCATGTGAAACCATACTCAATTGATCACTCTAAATATATCTAATATCCAACTTTCAGGTCCACTTTGCTTAATTATTAACATCAAGAAATTGAGGAAATTTGATAACATTTCCTCCTAGAAAGTTGTTCTCCAAGTCTTAAGTTTCTAATGATACTAAGTTCATTCCATTTGGTTCTGTATACTGAAAGTCATATTCAAAAGATCTCAGACTGTACTTAAGCTTCAATAGAATTCTTATCTCAAATTCTAATCAGATTCTTAAATTATTAGAGGTAGAATTTGAATTCAATCTCTTCATAACATTTGTAACCTTATGACTCTAGTTTAATTTCAATCAATAATCACTCCATTTGGAAATCTACAGATCCAGATATAAGTAAAATACCGAAGTATGTTCATTAAAATTATCCTAGTTATTATACTTCAATATAATCACAATTTCATCTTAAATTATTCAATCAATCTATTTTAAATGTTACTAATTTTTGGTGGGGATAAAAATCAATGTCTTATGAGTTCATTGGTTTAAAAATAAAGTCATTTGGGCGTCGGGTGAAGGATTTATAATAAAAAGATCATAGGATATTCAGAAAACAACCTTCTTCAAAATAAACATGGACGTAGTGATCCTGCGCCTGCACGACCGTGACAATAACCCCTTTAGCAAAGTCACGATCACGTAGAAGCACGATCCTGACATCCTCCTTCTTCACCAAACCAGATTTCTTCTTCTTCTTTCATTTTTCTTTCATTTCTAGATTTGCACACTTCTAAATCATCTATACTGCATTTCTAGCTCCAGTACAAACTCTAAACAAATTATGTTCAAGTTTACATTTCAAAAATCACAAATCTGAAACTTCCTAACTTCTCTCTTTCTCTATTATACTTTCCAGATTTTAATTCTCATTTCAATCTTCTTCAATTAACATATAAAACACTTAAATAATTTTTTTCAACTTCATTTCAGTTCAGGAATACAAAGCAAATAAAAAATCCAAGGTTCACACGTAAACGTCAAAAATTCGATTTCTCATACATGCAAATTCCATTTTTTGCATTTTATTTCTCTTTCTACTTTCATCTAATTCATTTTTTTACATTTTTCCATGCTTTTATTTCATCAACAACTTAACAATTTATCAACTCTATACCACAACCTCACTAACTCTTCATTTCATTTCATTAAACTCACTTAAATTCATTTTTACAAATTCATGCATGAACAGAAAAAACAACCATATATTAACTCATGTACAGTGAAAAATAGAATATATGTTTATTGTTTTTCTTGAATTTCTGCACTCTTCCTAAACATGGTTTCAATGATTCTTCTAGCTCAAAACTCACTTCAACACTATCTTATGACATATTGTTCCTCACATATGCAAAAACAATTCATCCATCACCTAAACTACATTTCTCAAATCCACGCGTGCATGCATATATTTGCACCGTAAAACATCATCAGAGTTACTTACTCGATTCAGCTATTCCTGACAGTAAGAGTGAATCAATGACACCCTATAGGAATAACAATTTGCTATTTGGTGATGAATAAACAGAAGAGTGTTTTGGTAATTCCAATGAAGAACAAACAATGTTCAGTAACCTTTCTTTACTAAACACTTAGCTGCGTGTATTCTTTTCATGAAATACATATGTCTCCCAAATAAGACTACCACTTGTTTTCATGCATGTGAGCCATTTGTCATATCTATAAGCTGCCACATGTGTAACATCCCAGACCACTCGCCCATAGATATTGTCTACTTTTGATTGCTTCTCGGGCTCAACCCCTCACAGTTTTGCTTTTCCCACACTTGGGAGACGCATCTTGTGGGGGAGAGGTATCCATACCCTTATAAGGCAAACTTCATTCTCCTCTCCAATTGATATAGGATCTCACACTCTCCACTCCCTTTAGGGTCCAGCCTAGCTGGCACAGTGGTTTAGCTATCGGCAATATCCACTTTCGGTTACCCCTCGGGTCAAACCCCTCATGATTTTGCTCTTCCTGGGAAAAGCAAAACCGTAAAAGCAAAACCGTAAGGGGTTTAGCCCGAGGGGTAACCCAATGCAGACAATATCTATGGGCGGGTGGTATGGGCTGTTAACAACTCAAGTCACAATTCTCATTATCTGTTCATACATTTATGTAATGAAATGCATCACGCATATTCAATCAATCATTGTTTCAATCAGTCACATTCACAGTCTCATTCATATTTATCATTGGACCTTAATCCGACATTCGACATTCATGTTGAGTAACACTTATCACATTCACATACAAGGAGCATTTCAAATATTACATTCTTGCATCAGAAGCCTCAGACCTTCAATGTCTGGAATCAACACAATTAAGTCCACATTCAAAGATAACTTAGAAAATAATTTATAACAAACAAATAATTAAGTGAGACCATCTAGATTGCTCCAGAAGCTATTGCCTCAAAGTCCTGGCAACGTTTGGATATTGATGTTCCAAATGCTTCTCTATATCATGCAAAATATATATTTACACATATCACAAATTTGCACAATTATACACGTACTCATTTATGCACATATGTATACATATGGATTATGTACAATGCATGTTCAATGAAAATATTGAGTATCTTTCCATTATTCTCATCACATAATCATTCATATATCAACACTCACATAAGTATAATTTGTACTTAGGGTTTGCACCTCCATAAAATAAATTGAATATAATTTTATAATTCATTTGATCATTCCAAATTTTTCTAAAAAAAGACTTTCAAGCCCACTTTGCTGATCATTCTGGCAAGGAAAATGGAGTAATTTGGCCACACTTCCTTCAAGAAAATTGTTCTCTGATGTCTTAAGTTTCTAATGAAACTAAGATCATACAATTTGGATCGGTATTTCAAAAGTTATACTTAAAATACTTCGGACTAAATACGTTTAAAATTTTGGCTAGTGCATGATCATACACTCAAAGTTGTACAACTCTTATCCCTCAATTCTAACATCCAAAATTTACAAAATTTATAATAGTTGAAAGCTAAGAGAGTAAACTACAATTTAATGAAGACAACTTTGCCTGATTTGGCCTAAATCAATATAGTTTATTTGATAACAATAGGACATGATTTTTGTCACGAGTAGCGTTATAACCTAAGCCAAAATTGAACTTTAAGCTAAATTTCAAGACCCTTAAAGACTGAATTCAAATTCAATTTCTTCTTAAACATTATAGCCGTAAGTCTCTAGTTTCATCTAGATCAAAATCCATCCAATTTGAATATTCATAGTTCAAGGTATGGCCCAAATATAAATGCATGTTCAATATAAAAAAACTCTATATAACATACTCCAACACATGCTACATTGCCAAAATTCTATCATTTCAAGTTGATCATTCTGTTATACCTTAACTTTCAGTTCAGTATTTCCATACTTTTCTATATCACATTTTTCTGCAATTTTGTCTACTTTACTAATCTTCATTTAACTATAATTATCATAATCCTTTATCACACTTTCTGCACATTTTCTATTTCATTTTTCACCTTCATTCTCACTTCAATTAAGCTCAACTTGATCACAAACAAAACACAATCCATAAATAAACACATACATCAAAAACAAAAGATCATTCATGCATGTTCATCAATTTCTACACTTCTTCATTTTTCTGCTACATTTTTTTTCATTTTTCTGCTGCATTTAGTAATCAAATTCTAGTATGATTTTGAAACTCTTAATGATAGAATTTGAATTCAAGGTCTTCAAAAAAAATGTAGCCTTATGTCTCTAATTTAATCTAAATATAAAATCATATTTGGATAACTACAAAACAAGTTATGGCTAAAATACTAAAGCTTAACAAGTGGAAATGTTATAACTAACATTTTCCAGCACCTCTCTTCCAATTTTCTAGATTTTTATAACTTCCTACATTTTACATCTAACACATATCTCGTACCTAGATCATCTTTTCTACTTCATTTCCTCTTCATTCTCAACTCCATTTCAAGTTAATATCATTCACAAACAATCATGATCTATATTTGATCATTAACCCAAAAAATAGAACATATACATGTACCCATTCATCATCAAATTTTTGCACTTCGTTCTACCTCATTTTAGGATTCATTCTAACTCTAAATCAACTCTACATCAATTTATGAAACATTAATAATCATAAATATACAAAAGCAAGAAATTGATGTACCCACGACATATACATAAAAATTGCATAATCAAGTCATCAATCTTAATTTACTCATCATTCTAGCTTCATTTAACCATACCCATAATGATTAAAGCATAACTTACTTGATTTAGCTTCAAATTCTTCAAACTCTTCAAGAACACCAAGAATCCCTTCATGCATCCCACGTACAACATCATGGAGGTCGAAAGGTTTAGGTTTTCTTGTGGTAATGAAGAAGACAATATGGTGGAAGTGGCAAGTGAAAGATGAGAGAGCTAGGTTCAACGTTGGTGGAGGTTGGCAACAAAATTCATGAAGAAGGTGAAGAAGTTTGAAGAAAATGGAGAAAGTCACGTAGAAGAGAAGAAAACAAGACAAAAGCACTTAATTGTCTTTCAAATTAAAAGCATCGTGAGTTTAAAGGCATGGCACATGTCCAATTTCTATGGATTTAACTAGGTTATCTTATTTAACTAGTCTAATCAATTCCAATTCCTACTCGAATTGTCTCCAAATTTTCAATGACACTTGACAATGAATTTCAAAGTCATTTATCAAAATTTCCACTATCATTTATAGTTAATTCTACTACTATTTATTAATTGTCTTGCACTTGGCATTTTCTTAGTCCAAAAACACCCAAAAATAAATTTCCTAAAATTCACCAAAAACTCTAAATCAATAAATACACTCTCCAAATCAAATTTCAACAAAAAATCACAATTCTCAATATAATCACCTTTATACCACAATTATACCCAAAAATGTCAATGAATGGATGTATAATAATTTTAATGTGCAAAATTTCAATATTCAAGTGTATATGTATGCCAAATTATGCATAAACATGAAATGCAATTTCTAACTTCTCACTAAACTCATATATACACTATTCGGGCCTTAACATGAGTAACGGGATGTTACAATATTAGTAAGACATAATTAGTCTTATAAACTTCTTTAGTAAATATTAGAGTCACTTATATTAGTAAGACATAATTATATGGTTACTCTTAAGTTTTATAAAGAGGGATTACTATTCAAGCTTGTTAATAGTATTTCAATCTACTTTAATTGGCCAAATAAGAAAAAAAAGATGTTAGGTTTAAATAAAGAAAATTACAAGAACTATTATACTTGATTAAAAAGACTAATCAAACTAAGATTGATTATTCTAACAAGTTCTTACAATGACTTTATCACAACAAGGCAGAAAATTAGATTGAACTTATAAAACAACATTGTTAATTACGTTGTAATTTTGTAAGTGTAATTAGTGTACTCTCCATAGACTTGGATTGGTTTGAATTGAAAGGTTTTGTAATGACTCTATCATTTCGATATGAAATTTTATTAATTACTTTCCAGACAAAAAAGGTACTGGGAGCTTTTCTTGCAAAATAAGTAAGATTTTTGGTAAGTAATTGTTTACATATGCTTAAGTTCATTATATGGATTTTTACAAGCAATTCTCAATTTTCTAAAATATATTGTTACATATAATACATAGTTTTATTTTCCCTCCCAATTTTACCTTATTACTATTAATTCATTAAAAATTATACATTTAGAAATACCATCTACTAAACATTTATATGTACGTTAATATCACTAGTAGTATAGGAGTCTAAAAATTGATAAAAATAATGAATTTATAAATTTATTAATATCTTAAGATTTTATATATTTGATAAAATTATACATTTAATTAAAATGTAATTCTTTTTTAAGTAGGAATTAGTTTTGTTTATTATTTAAATATAAAATTTATAATTTTCTAATAATGGAAGATTTTATTGTTACCACTTTTTAAATGTGATAAGTCATTTAAATGATTTAAAGTTATATAATGAATGATATCTAAATCTAAATAATTGGTTATAAACCAAAAATTTGGAATGAACTTCAAACCCTTAGGTTATGTTTGGTTGAGGACTTATTAATGGAACAGAATATTATTCTAAAATTTAGGATAAGAGTTTATAATGGAATAAAACGGAAGAGAAGAGTCTCATATTACATCTAATTTCATCATAAACAATAAAAATAAAAGTTTTCCGATTCGGAGGGTTTAAGATGAAATGTAAAATTATAAACAACTTTATACTATATTACATTATAAATCCTTCATCCAATCAATATTTCACTAATTATTACCATCAAAGTTTAAAGCGGTTCTCTCCTGTTGTCTATGGCAGGAGTTTTTGTCATCTTGTTCTTTAACAAGTTTCTAGTTTTGACTTAAATTTTTCTCTTGTCATATATCTTTACCTTATTTCATCTAAGCCTCTTTCTGTTTCCCTTTTTCTCTCTCTCTATATTTCTTTTTTTTTTTTGCATCTTTTCTACTTTTCCTTAATTCTGTTTCTTTTTCTTTTTTCTTGTGTGCCTATGGGTGATCTTGTTGATGCCATTACGTTGATTGCTCAGATCAACGAATAGGTGGAATTACAGGAAATGGAAGGTCGTATGCAAATTCGTGACAATGGTCAGAATCTTTCTACTCGTAATATTGTAGAATGGAAACATTGTGTGATTGGTCGTATTCTTACAGATAGATCCATAAATGTTCCAACTTTTAAGAAAACTATGGCTAGAGTATGGAGACCTGTTAAGGGGGTTATTATTAAGGAGCTAGGTAATAATGTATTTGTTTTTCAATTCTTTCATGAACTTGATGTGGAACGTGTTTTACAAGGAGGCCCATGGAGCTTTTCACATAACTTGGTGATGGTTAAGGAATTACTATCTGGTGAACATCCGAAAGAAGTACAACTCACCTCTGTTGAATTATAGGTTCCGGTACACAATCTGAAGAATAGAGTTATGCCAGAAAATGTGGTGATGGATGTAGGAATTTATATTGGTGAATACTTGGAGTCTGATCCAAGAAATTATTCTGATTTATGGGTGGAATACATGAGTAGTAATAGTTCATATCGATGTTCGTACTCCAATCAAACACATAATGCAATTATCAAAACCTAGAGTTGATTGGTTTTGGGCAGATTTTAAGTATAAGAGGATTACTCACTTTTGTTACTTTTGTGGAATTATAGGACATTCTGATAGGTCTTGTTTCAAATTGTATGATCTTTCGAAATTCCACATGCATTATTCCCTTATAGCCCTTGGTTGAAAGCCCCAATTAGAAGGTCAAATTGAATAGGTGAGAAATGGCCGCGATCTGAAGATGATGTAAGATGTCCTTTACAAAACAAGGAAAATGTTGCTGTTAAGGAGGGTGGTAACTCATGCTTCATGACTATGGCACATGGTGATCGAATAAGGGTGACGAACGATATGATGGTGACAGGTATAGGAGAATCTTTTCGGTTCAAAATGCGGATAGGAAGAAGGTGGTAAATCTGGATGAAGAGGATCTAAATGGAGGCGGGCACTAC
>JANJEY010000236.1:33283683-33293703 GCA_024703695.1 Erythroxylum cataractarum
ATTACTCTCCCCCTCCTCAGGTGCAGATCGAGCCGATTGTCGACCTTGCAGGGCATCAGAAACTTCGAGCTAGCTAGAAACTTGTATAAGTTAGTCCTTTGGTTGGCCCTCCGAGCATGTCAGTTAATTTTAGTCTAGTTAATTTTAGTCTTCAAAGATGTTGGAATTGTAGCAGAAATGATCTGATTCCTAGTTATCAGAACTTGAACTATAGAGCTTTGTGAGTTAACAAATGATTTAATAGATTCAAGTTCACTCAATTTGATCAAAGGGCTAACTGACAACCAATTGTTGAACCAAAAGAAGGTGCTTTCTCCATTTCTAGTAAGGTGAATGAAGTGAGGTCTCATCTTTTCCCTCATCCAAAAAATGGATTTCAATGTAATAAAAGCAAGGTAATCTACATTGAACTCCCATAGAGTGTGGATCCATTTTTACAAAAGTATCTGCTTATCTGTGAGTAGTTGGTATAGTCTCTTGTTAATTAGGACAGTACTGAGGGATTGGAGGGGAAAAAGACTAAGATCACCTTGCTTTTTGGGTAGACAACATTACCCCACCTCATCTTCACCTTACCACCTGAACATAAGAACCTATTAAGGATCTTGTCAACAGTTTATATCACTTTAGAAGGAAAAGTAATATGAGCTGCCCAATACACATTGATGAAGTTAAAAATGGATATGATAAGTTACTCCCAGCCAATGAGAGATTTCTAGAGCTCCAAGATGCAATTTTGAAATTGATTTTATCAATTACATAAGCATAATCCCTAAAAATCACCCTATCATCTGTCATGGGGATACCAAGATACATAAAAGGTCACTGTCACTTAATGATGCCAGTAATGGTGGATAGAGTGGATTCAAGGTTAGAGGCTTTTTGGGATGAGAATAGACCACTCTTTGAACAATTAATAGTAAGAACAAACATCCCATTAAACATTTTAAGATCTTTCATAAACATTGATATAAAAGTAGGATCAACTTTTGATAGAAAAATGAGATCATCAACAAAACATAAATGAGTTAGTTCAAATCTTCTACATCTGGATTGAAATTTAAAACCTTGGTACTTTTTACCACTCTTTGGAGTCATCTACTAAGGATCTCCATAACCAATCCAAATGAATAAGGTGATATGGGATCACCTTGTCTAATCCCCTTAGAAATTATAAAAGTGTTTAAAGGATCCTTATTCGTTTGAAGAAATGCATTTAGAGATCCACTGTATGAATAAGCTAGGGAAATTCAATGTCATATGCCTTTTTGAGATCTGTCATAATTGGCTTTTCCTTTTCTCTTGGAATATGATTTGATCAGTTCTTATAGAATTAATACGTTATCCCTAATTGTTCTACTTGGAATATAAGCAACTTGTGAGTCTCCAATATGATTAGGTACTACTTTTATGAGCCTGTGAGCTAATATCTTAGAAATTAAATTATAAATAGAATTACAAGATAAAATGGGTCAATAGTTAGAGAAGTATTTGAGTTCCCCACTTTTGGGAACAAGAGTGATAAAGGTTTTATTAAAAGCAGTCAAAAAGTAACCATTATTGAAAAATTCCAAGATTGCTTCAGTCTCTATATTTCTTGTTAATGGTCAAATCTTTACAAAGAAGTCCACATTGAATCCATCAGGACAGGGGATTTATTGGGGTATAAGGATTTAAATGATTCTTCAATCTTTTAGATAGTAACAAGTTGGATAAGAAGGTTAGCCTCATAAGCAAATAATCCACTTTATAAAATCTAATGGAGAAGAAGAACTTAAGAGTGAGCACTAAAGGGTTTGTTCATAAAGTCAGAGAAGTATTCAAAGCCATTTCTAGTAACTCATCCTACAAATTCAGCTAAATATCATCAAGCTCAATTAATTCTGTTGACAACCTTCTTAAAAATGATAGATCTATAAAATATAGAGGTGTTTCTATCCCCATTTTTATCTACTAAATTCTTGATCTTTGCTTCATAAGAGACTAATCAAACTATAGGGCTTTAGAGTAATTATGGATACTGAATTTCTCCATATCCAACATTTGAGTAGATCCAAGATTGTTATAGACTTATTGTTGAATGTTGTCTAAATTGTATTTAGTAGTATTCAGCAAATGGTGTGTATTTCCATTGTTATTCCTAAATAGTGTCTTCATTTCCATCTCTATAAGCTTCAATTTCCTAAATAGAATGTATTGCTTTGTTCTAGTAAACCTTACCCTCATTGCTCTCTATAAGGAATCTTCAAATTTGCTAAATCAATTAGAAAGTTTCCAAATCTAAAAGGCTTTTTGGGATTAATGCCATAAGTCTGAGTAATAACATATGAGCGATCAGATAAACCTCTGTAAGATAAGAAGAAAAATAATTGGAAAACTTCACCATCCACTAAATATTAGCTAGGTGATGATCAAGATTTTTCCAAATAAAATTCACCCCATGTTGCTTATTGCTCTAGGTAAAATAATTACCTAAAGCTGGAATGTCAACTAGCTGATCTTCTTCAACAAACATCCTAAAATATGTACAAGGAATTCCTATAGATTTGGACCTTCAACTTCTTCTAGTTTTAGGATGGAGTTAAAATCCCCTATGATGATCCAGGGAGTGGTTATGGTGGGCAATAGATCTTTGATCTGGGTCCTGAGAAAAGCTCTCTAATAAGAAGTATGAATGCATACACAAGGAAGTGTACAAAGATTGATTAGAACACTTATCCAAACTTTCTAGATTGATTAAATGTTCAGAAGTGAATGTTTTGTAGGTAGAAACAATTGAGGAATCATAGAGGATTACTAACCTTACATTTTGATGAACATTGCGGTAAGTGTTCTCTCTCCAAAAAGCTGGAATATACTTAAGGGGGCTATCATTTCAGTTTTTAATTCGAGTCTAAAAAAAACCAGTAACTTGAATTTTATTTTCTGTAACCAAGTTTCTTATAAACAATTTTTTATAGGATTATTAGCTTCCCTAACATTCCAAGAGAGGATTCTTATTGTGTTTTGGAGTCTTTTTATTTATGTTGGACCTCTTCCTAGTGACTATTTCAAAGATTTGGTTTACACACCCTAGTTGATCAATAACAGCTATTAAAGTCCTAGGAATGGATAATTTAGAGATTGTCCCGGGACTACTATAAAATCTACCCTCAGTAACAAGCATCACAGTTTAATAGCACACTTTAAGTCTGAAATACCAATCTCTCCTAGTAAGCTTACTATAATGGCTCCTTCATTGTGATTTTTATTCTCCATATGTTCCTAATGCGATAACCCGCTATAAGATGAATACTAGTTTGTGATCTTTCCTCAGAGACTGATAGTACAGATGTTTGTTCACCAAAATTTAAAACTAAAGAATTCGACTTTCTTCTAACACATTCTGCGTAGTTGAAATAATTATGCTATTTTTCCTTCATTCTTACTATTGTTATTAATTTGCATAAGGATTTGACTATTTTACATTGGATGTTCCATTAGTTACACATTCCCCATTAGCTTTTGATAATCACCTATAAGAAATACTCTACCTGTCGACCTCTAGATCTTCTAGACAATAGGATAAGGTTTCCAAGAATAGGATAATCTAAGATGGTCTTCAACAAATTATAAGTCCTCATTGTGTTTGTAACTCAGACATAACAGTGAATAGAATACACATTCTTACCAATTTCACCATTCATATCTCAACAATAGCTTGATCCATGATATAGGCTTTCCGGTATAACTTGCTAGGTGACTCAATCCACTTATTGTCCAATATTCCAAAAGGACTTTATGGATACATATCCATATGGTATATTCTCTTGTTTGAGCTCTCAAGCTCCATACCTGGCTTCCACAACTAGAGAAGTAAAGGTTTAATAAAGACATACCATGGAACAACTTGTATGATCTTTTTAGCATCGTCAGGTGTAGCAAATTTAATGAGGAAAACATCTTTATTATTAATAAATACATCCAAGAATTCCTGTTGTTTCTAGTTGTGTAAAGCCCACTGCTTCATAATAAGGAATGCAATTCTTTAGTCCAAAAAAGATCCCAAGATGGTATAATTCCATCTGCTAGCACCTGCCATTAGGATCTCCAATAGTGGAGAGATTATTCTTTGGTCAGTTACCTCACTTAGTGGGAAATAATTCATCGTTAACTTAAGTTTTGGGTCTCTAGTAAGTCTTTCGAATAACCTAGCTGAAATGTGCATTCTATTTAATATTCAAAGAAGGACCAGCAATGTCCTTGTTGATCAAATGTATAGTTGGTTGCAGGGTGTTAGTTTATTATCCATTAGTTAAAGGTAAGACCTGATGGATAATAAGGATTCTACAATTAAGAGCCAAGGACAACAAAGGAATAAGGATACAGATAATAACCTAAGAATTGAAAGGGGGTTAGACAAGAAGTGTGTAAGCAGAAGTTGAGAAGGGTTCAAGTAGCTTGCAGGAAGGTTATAGGAATTAAATAAAGCCAACCATATCAATAAGTAGTTAGTAAAGGTTAGAAGGAGATGAATAAAGATAGAATTTGTTAGGAGGAGTTGTGCATTAATAATGAGGTTCGAGTAGCTCATGTAGAGAATGCAGAGAGAACAACAAGAACACCATTCTTTACTATAAATTCCTCCTAGCAATGATGTTACAGAATTTTGGCAGTCACATTTTTATTTTCTTTTTCATTTGTAGAAGTTTTATTTTGAATGTTTTTAAAATATTGAAGTCAAATTTAAGTACTGAGAAACGTTAAAGGTTATTTTATATTTAAATCTATGTGAAACATTAAAATCTATTTTATATTTAAGTGTAAATATAATTTTAATTCACTAACATCCACAAATGAGATAATTTGATTACCATCATTTTAAATTAGTTTCAATGAGTAAGGCCTTGACGAGAAACCTACAAATCAAATTCTTGAGAAGAAAGGGAGAAAAAGGATTTTGTTAGAACAAAATCAAATAATGAATCTTTGTTTTACTTGATTATCAATTTTAAAGCTTGACAGCTCAAACATTAGCAAGAGTAGGCCAAATTTTTTTTAACTAAGTCCAAACTATCCTAAAAGAACCATTAGATTTGAGGCACCTAGTCTAAGCCCAAATTTGATAAGGTCTTGGAGGCTCAAAGCATGACCCAACCTAGATTTTTAATTTTTAAAAATAAAAAATAAAAAATAAAAAATGATGTTATTTTACTACAAAAACATAATTTCTTATAAATTTTGGGCTAGTTGGATCTAAATGCCCTAAACTCAAGCCTGACATGAAGCACGATCAAACTAGACCAATCTTGTTAACTGTATACTAAGTCAGGTCAGACTAGGTCTGGGCTTTATTGTCATTTATAAATAAATGCCTTAAGCTTGAGATCATTTTATTTTTTTATTGTAAACAAAGGGGGAAGGAAGCAGCAAATGTTCTCTTCTAAGTATGAATCTCTTCTCAATTATTCACATAATTGAGTGTTAAAAAGCCTCAGGAAATATTGTTTTCGCTTAAGCGTCCATTTTCCAAAACCCACTTTTGGGGGCCACCATCACGAATGCTACCACGTGTTCATTTCTTTTGAGTATAGGTAAGTACCCATCCTTCTTGCTTTGCATACCCAAACTAAGTTAATTGAAATTTTCTAGTACATCGAGAGCGAATAATTTATCCATGTCTGATGTCCTCTCCAATATCCTAATTCAAAACTAATTTGGAAATTATACTAGACAAGTCATCCATATAAAAACAAAAGAATTTGTTCAATCAATAAATGAGGGCAAATAAGGCCTTTGTCCATGTAAGAAGAAAACAAAAATGTGAATAATGATTTATTGAAAAAGAATTTGAGTACCATGAATACACACAATTATAATTACAATAATATCCTTCCAATCAAGAAAAACCATGTAAAGAAAAAATCTAGCTGTAATAGATTGACCTTTTTTAAAGTATGAAGAAGTTTGATGATTGTTGTTTGGTTGTGTGTAATTTTTAATTATTAACCCTCAATAATCTGCAAACAAACAGTACGTTCACATAGTATCAAATGTGTCGATCCCATGAGGAGGGAACTAATCTAGTCCTAATATTTAACGCCAAAAACATATAACAAAAATTCAAGATACAATGAAACTAATACAAGAATTTAATTTAATCAATCAAATTAAAAATCAAATATGAAAATACTAATTATTAAGCAATTTTTTTACACACCCAAGAATCAATATAAGGAAATTACAAATTGAAAGGAAATTTTACTTATCCTTAATGCTAACCTAATTGATTATAAATTATTGGATTGTTGGTTCTAGACTATCCTAAGGTTGATTACTCTCTCTCGAGTTATAACTATTAACCCTAAATCATAAACCCTAATCAAATTATAGAGGTTGCAATCTCTCAATTCACAACCTATCCAAAACCTTAATTAGTTCTGAAGTTCTCTAATAAACTATCAGAAACTTATATAAGATCTCTCTCTGCATAAATTATTGATATGATTTAATTCTATTTTCTATTAAATCACCTAACTCTCGCTAGTCCAATTTAATCATTTTTCATTTGATTAACCCTTTTAGTTTATTGTCGAATTATGTAATAGCATAATCAAACCACAATAATATCTAATAAGCATATAAACAATCATATTCTCATTAATTCAGGAATAAATTCTGTAGGTGAGTTTAGAACATCCTCGACATTCAAGATCCTATCATTAATTGTTTAATCCAAATCTATACAATAATAAAACTGAAAAGAATAGGAAATACAATCTAAAATGGATGACGGGAGGTAATAACGTCAGGAAACCTCTTAATTCAGGAAGTACTTTGAATCAACTTCTTCTCCTCTTCTCTCTTCCTTCTTTTCTTCCTCTATCTCTCGATGATCTCTCTCTAGGGTTTCTCAAGGTGGTTGGTGCATAATAGCTCATTTCTTTACCTCTTTTTGTTCTTTTTATATCCTTTTGTGTTTTGGATAACTTTGGGTTTTTTTGGGGTCTAAAAGGTCTAAAAAATATCTCGAAACTTAAAGTTTGTGAGTGTCTATGAGTCTGCTCGACACAAGCCATGATCGTGGGCCATTCCATGGACTTGACAAAATCTGAAGCTTCTGTCATGATCGTGGCCTGACATGCCATAATCATGGGTCATTGTTTCGGCTTGAATGTCTCCGAAACTCCTTTGTTCTTTAATATTAAGCCTGAAACACTAGTAAACATATCAAGGTACCTAAAAAATATAATATTTAACCTCAAAGACTTGTATTAACCCATAAAACACTTAAAACATACATAATTAACAAACTAACACAATTCTAACCCAGATATATAATAAATGATTGAATTAACAGCTAAACACATGTTAAACTATGCCCCAAAACACGATGTAATACATATTTATCATTTAATCATTTATTTCTTGCAACACACTAAAGGAAATTAGTCCAATTTTAAATTCCCCAATCATATCACTAAATGTTAAACAAGTTAAGAATAAAACAAAAGTTGATCCTAGCTCTCCTATCAATGAAGAACTTAAAGCACAGTTTGAAAATTTTTTGAGAAGAAAATCAAGTAGCAAGAGAAAACTTCCTGTTACCACTCAAGAACTTGAAAACACTTGTTAATTTTGCAGGTATGTAAATGCAAAAATGTAAAGAAGACAAGATTTTACTTGGTTTGATAGTATAAACCTATCTACATCCAAGGTTCCCACTTCAGTGGTGATTTTTTATTATATGAAGAATCAGAAGAAGAGAAAGTTGATACAGAGTTAAGTGTATATTCTACACTTGCAAAGATCCTCTCCTAGAAACTCTCCTGGTACCTACAGATGTACTCTAGCACTCTCTGAATCTTTTTCTCACATTTTTTATCACTCTTAAAGATTGAATACAATGTGAATTGATGACTGAAGTTTCTATTTTGTGTTTTGTGTTGTCTGATGTTTCTGTTTTCCTTTTTATAACTGATGAAGATGAAGGCTTTCGGTTGGGTATGTATGATCTGATGCGTGTCATGTGCCTCACGTGAGTCACTTATTCTCCAGCTTTTGGTATGCATATTATGTCTTCCTCAGCTACATTTAATTGCCTTCCAAGCATGCAAATTAGACAGTGAAACAAGTTAATGCTTTAGACTTATATTGAATGACTTCACATTGACTTCCAGACTTATGACTTGAGCTATGCCACGTGGGGGTGTCTAATGTAAGTCATTTTTTGTTCCTTATAGTGAGAAACTTTGAGAGCTTCTTCATGTCTCCTCTTTCACATTTTTTGATACTTCATCTAGTTTCTACATTTGTTGCATCTGAGTTGAATTTGTTGGAGTACATGTGATTTCGATCACTTATTTCCCTCCTACTCCATCAATTTTCACCTCGGAAACAAAAAACTCAAGAGAGATGTGAAATATTTGAAACCCTAATTTTCATCATTTTGGTGAGTTCGGTCATATCTGCCTTCGGAGTCAAAGGGCTTCTAAAATATGTAAATAATCCCTGCAAAACATGAATTTCTTTTGGGTTAGTACTTTATTTTCAAAATCTGAAGGGTTTTGCTCACCTTTAATTTTTTCTAGGTTGAAGAAGCTTTGAGCTATCTTATCCCTCACAAAATGGAGTCTGACATCGACGTGTTTGGACCTCTCATACAAGACGGGGTCTTTGCTCAGGTACATCTCGCTTTGACTATTTGTAAATATTATTGCTGTAGCTAGGTTAGCTTTAATTTCTCTTAGGATGCCTATCAGCCATGTTAATTCTTTTACCCCTTTCGTTATTGCATAAACCTTTGCTTTTATGGTTGAGAGTGAAGCTATTGACTATTGTTGTACCTTCCAACTTATTGTGTTTCCTGCTAGCGTAAAATGGTATGCAGACATTGATTTTCTTGTGTCTTTATCTGCTGCATAGTCTGCATTTACATATCCATGTAGGCTTAGACTGTTATTTTTAGCTAGCTTAGCCTTAGTGAAACACAATCCATGGCTTAGGGTTCCAACAAGGTATCTGAAGACATTCTTCAATCCTTGCCAATGCTCAAAGCCAGGATTAGACATGAACTTGTTTAAAATGCTAATAACATGAGTAAGATCAGGTCTAGTACGAAGCATCATATACATGATGCTACCAACTTCAACACCATAGGGGTATTTTAGCATAGCCTTCCTTTCTTCTTTAGTTTGGGGGCACTTGTTAACAACCATCTGAAGATGTGGACTTATAGGAATAGAGGTAGGTTTTTCCAATTCCATATTGAACAGATCTTATATCTTTCGTGTTGGGACCCGATCCGGAAACCAGATCTCAACCGAAAAACGAATCAAAAATTTTCGAAACCCAAAGAAAATTTGAAGCAGAATCACGGACACGAAAAACAAACGAAAGCGAAAACGAAAGAACAGAACATAAGGCGAAAGAAAATTGGATACGAATCGAATCACAAATCGAAAACGAATCACAAAAACCAACAAATCGAATATGAAGTGAAAGCATATCGAATCCAAATCGGAATCGAAACGAATGAAAGCCGAATCAAAGGTGAAGCTAATCGGATCAAATACGAATCGCAAATAAAACCGAATCCGACATCCGAAACAAATATCTTAGAAATAGCGTTGGATACCTTGGACTAAACCTATCCGAGACGAATCAAAATTGGTGTAAATTTTTTTCTTTTTCTTTTTCTTATACTCATATTTATTCACATTCATGCAAATCCATATAATTTCCCTTTTCTTAGAAATTATCCTCAATCAATTTCTCAAAGCGTAACAAACTTCTTATACATGCAAAGTCTTAAATCCTTAATCTTCTTCTTATTCATATCATAACACAAAAATCATCTTTTACAAAAACTATACAACCAATTCTATCAAAATTTCGACAGCATAATGACTGCATTATACAAAACCCAAAACCTGCAATTGGTAAATGTACACTTCTATAATACCCAATCAAGACTCAGAATTATCGGACTCTCCTGTCCAGAATCTCAGCATATACAAACGCAATCCTATTTCTAAAACA
>JANJEY010000236.1:33312339-33329207 GCA_024703695.1 Erythroxylum cataractarum
TTGATGAATGGTATATGAAAATGTTTTAATCTTTTAGGGTTAATGATCAAAGATAGATTATCATGTATTTGTGAATGATTTTAGATTGAAATGGAGTTGAAAATGAAGTAGAAGGGATGGTTTAGATTTAAGATGGGTTTTATGTGAAAGGTGGGAAGTAAAATCTGGAAAATGAAACATCTTCTACATATGCTTTCGTCAAAGTTCGTCGCGGCCAATTTTTCTTGGTTCGTCGCGGCGAACTAATTCAAGGGTTTGCCGTGGCCGGCTTGTAAGATTTCACGCAAACTTTTCCTTTCTGGAAAAGTTTGCCGCAGTGAACTTTCCAACACAGAACATGTTTTGGTATTTTGAGCATAACTTTTCTGTAGTTATCCAAATAAAGTGATTTTTTATTTGGAATATACTAGAGACATAGGGCTATAAATTGTCTGAAGAAATCAAGTTTAAATTCAGCCTCTAAGGATATCAATTTTTGGAAGGAAGTTGAGTACATAATATTGTTTCAGCATAAGAGTAGTCTAAAAATGTTTGGATTGTAACTTTCGGATTACTAAACCAAATGGAATAATTTTGGTGTCATTAGAAACTTAAGATAATGGGGGAAATTTTTTAAAAGAAAGTTTCATCAAATTTCTTCATTTACCTGATCATAACGATCATGCAAAATTAACCCGAAAGCATGGATTTTGAAAGGGTTATAGTTAAACTTTAACATTTTTTATTATTGAAGCCTTATAAAAATCCTTTGAATGTTGTTTGAATGAGAACTTGGTTTGTTATAGGAAACCAAGCAAGCCCTATCCAAGAGCAAGAGGAAAGATAACATTGAACTTGGATTGTCAAGCAAAATTAGGTGGGTAATATATTTATAGTTGTTGTGTAGTATGGGCAAATTGTCTTGTTTCCTTGTATGTTGTGTGTTAAATTGCTTGTTTTGAATTATGGAAATTGTTGAAAATGTATTGTGATTGTGATCATGTTATGCCTTGAAAAATGTCATGGCATTTGGTACAAATGAAAAGAGAAAAAAACATGATGAGCATGAAAAGTATGAATGTATGTGAAATGAGTTAAGCATTAAAATTTGATTGTGTTTGAGCAAGAGAGGAATGTTTCGTTAGTCACGTGCACGTTGACCTATAGCCTTCTCCCGGATGCTCGCTTGAACCCACAAGATCCTGAGAAATCGGACTCATTTTGTTCACGATATAAACTCCAGTTTATCCATTTTGTTCCACAGGACTCTCAAGCCATTTGTTATGCATTTCATCATTGATTTGTTAAGCATGAAGTATAATTGAGTGTTATGTTGTGATGAATAATTGCATGATATCTTTTAGGTAAAGACATTATGTTAACTATAAGCTGTGAGTTTGAATTGTTGAATAATGAATTGCTGGATATATATATACATATGCTTGAATATGTGGCTCATTACCGATGACTATAAATATATTAACCATTGAGCTGTTTAGCTCAACTCATTATTTTTCCCTCCTCAGGTGCGGAACAAGACGATAGTTAATCCTTGCAAAGCATCGAAAACTCCAAGATAGTTAAGAGATTTTGTACTAAGTTAGTGAACATTTTGAATAACTCATTAGACATATCTACATTGAGCATCATTTTGTATCTATATTAAGTTTGATATGTATGATGTTATGTAAGTGAAGTTTTCAAATTCTTCAGGTTTAGTAATCAACTAAAGAATTGAAGTTCTTTTGCATATGATTATGTTTAGCTTGTGGTTAGATTTGAATGTATGTGTTTGTTTCAAATGTTTGAATGTTGGAGTCTGGGCTTCGGATTCTAAGGGTTTTTCCGTAGCGAAGCCAAAGGTTGCCACAGCGAACCTTTCTGAAGGCGACTTCATCGCAATGAAGAATTATTTCCACCGCGATGAACTTTTCCCGAGTGTCTATGGAGATAACTTCATAGGTTTGCCGCGACGAACTCTCCTTGTTTCCATGCTGAGATTTAGTATAAATGCAATACTTTTCACTTTTCTGTCACACCACCCTCACACAACTGTCCTGAATGGTCACCTTGAAATTCGTCTCAAGACTCGGGTCAAACATCTTATGGTATCAAAGCGATAGTTGGACTCTAAAAATGGGGCCCAATACAGGAAATCCTTGGAAAAGGTGGAATGATGTTTTGTACATAGTTTAGAAATGTTATTAATTAAATCAATAACTAATGATGAAAAACTAATATGATTCAACTCAAAATAGATTAGACACTACTAAAAATAGAGTAGACACTAATTTTATGATCTATTTCTAAACAAAACATTGTATGATGAAAGGATTGAATTATACAAAAATAATAATGCATAGAAGGTTAATCAAAGTCATTGTTAAATATTTGGGTTGTCATGATGTTGTTAGACATCAATCTTTATTTAGGGTTATAATATATATCCATTGCAAACATATTTAGGAACCTAATGGGTCACACATAAAGAACAGGTTGAAGAGAGTAAAGATATTTTAATTAAGTTGGACTTGATTATAACATTTGAGAAACTTTATGAATAAATATGAGATATTTAATGAATAAGAATTAATATAAGATATTAAATCTTTTTTTGACATAACTAGTATTTGATTAGAATTATTTATAATTCTAGTTAAAGTTTATTTAAACTTAGAATTTAATTTTAATGAAATTACTAAAATTTCCAAAATGTATTATAAATTGATTTAAGATCTAATAGACCTATGCCTAACCATCTCTACAAAGTTGCAATGTTCTCTCAACTTATTTTATGGATACTGTCAAAGTGGCTATAGTGGTTTAGATTATATAATTTTGAAAACGATTTAAAGGATACGATGAGAAAAAGATTAAGCTTCAAAATAAAGTATGAATTAATATTCACAATGTTATGATTAATATGCCAAATCATTTTATAGAGTTTTTGTTATCTGGGATTTCAGGGAATCAAAGAAAAAAGTTCTGTAATGATTTTGTTGTGTGCAACATTGAATCTTGGCTTGATTTTCCAACAGTAGTACTAGAGCCAACTCTAATTATATTATTTGATCAAATTGTTTGATTTTTACTGATCTTGAATATTGAAAATGACATATAAACACTAAATATCATATTTAGGTCAGATTAATTTAGTTTTGAAAAGTTCATATTAAAAGTTTTAAAAACTTTCATTCAATTTTAAATTGAATTACCAATATTATTGATGTAAAATTAATTTCATGAATTATTAAGCATCCAATACAATTCGAAACTCAGAATTTAGATACCTAAAAGACCCCCAAGATCTAAAATACAAAATCTAGAAAAACCATGAAGACCAAACATGTTCTAAAATTTTGGATAAATAGACAAAAATGTTTGGGGTGTTGGTGCTGAGTAATTTCATAAATAGGAATAGTTACAGGATATTACAAAATAGCTACTTCTTAATAAATGGAGTTACTACATTCTTTAGAAGAAGTTCTTATAGGTCCAGTAAGAGTACAACTACCATCGTCACAAATCTACAAATTCACTCCCATTTTAAGTCCTCTTATGATGATTTCTCTATAACAAGATGTCATAGTTACCAACCTAAGCTTAGTGAAGTACCCCATCCAGTTATGCTATTGAATATCCTCAAGTTCTCCAAACAGCTAAACATTCCTCATTCTCCAAATATAATAAACTATCATTGCAAGTCTTGCTTTGAATAGTACAAGAATATGGTGTTTTAAGACAAAGAATAAGACATGTTTAAAAACAAGAGTAAGTTATTCTTAGTTTGAAAAATGGCTCATGTGGAAACTAGGATAGTGTATCCTTGATCTTGAATAAGGTGTCTTTAGCGTGAAATTGTCTAAACTCATAATTAGAATAAGATAATCTTTATTTAGAATAACTTTATTCTAAATAGGTTTTTAAATTGTTTGAAATTTTAATTCAATTCTTAAGTTAAAGTAATTCTTTTTCCTAATTTTATTAAAATTAATAATTATACTGACTCCTAATTACATTTTAGAACATTTATTTCTAAAAAATAATTGTATTTCAATTAGACTGAAACTAAATATTTCAACTCCTTAAATTTTAAGAAAAGTGTCTTCTTAAGTAATTAAAAGTTGTTTCTTAATTCAAGTTATTTATTTCAATTTTATTAGAATAAAATAAATTTATTATTTTATTTTTTAGAAAATTATTATTCTATTTATTTGGAAATTGTTTCTTTATTTATAAATAATAAGTTTCTTGATTTATTAGAAAATGTATTTTCCTTCATTAATTTTTTTTAAAATTCATTTATTAATTAAGAAAATTGAGTTTTCTTTAAAATTTTAAAAATAAATTTCTAATTAATTAAGGAAAGATTTTATAAATAATTAATCAATTAATCTCTAAATAAATAATTTGGAAAACTTTCTCAATTAACTTAAAGGCTTTTATCCAAATTTGAAAGTGGTTTCCTTTTATTATTGGAAAATAGTTTTCTAACGAAGGAAATGCAATTTCTAGTTAGATTAGAAACAGTTTTCTAATTGGATTAGAACATATTACTTATAAAATTTTGAAAAAGGAGTTTCTTTAAATTGTAATAAGTAAAAAATAAAATTTATTGAAATTTTCATTTTTAAATTTTATTAAAGGAGTCAAGATAATTTGAAATAGTTTTTAAAAGAATTTGAAAATGTTTTCAATTCAACTTAAATTTCTATTTAGAATAGGAATTTAATTCATTAAAGAATCATTGAGTTTAATCTAATTTAATTTTTCAAAGAGTTGGAAATATTATTTTAGATTATAAAGATCAATAACTAGAATCAAACGAAACTTGATTTTAATACATATAATTTGATTAAAAGTGCATAAGTTGCATGTTTGAATATATATTTATATTACGCATGTTGAATTGTATATTTTATATGTATGAGATTGTACATGCAATTTTCTATTTAGTGAGACTAACAAAAATATATCCCTTTTCATCCGCTTATAAAATCTTACGACCTCCCTTACTAGAAGTACCTTGGTTCAAACTGGTCTGGTCAAAGTATCGTAAACCTCATTGCTCCTTCACCTTATGGTTAGCCTTTCTCCACAAATTGCAAATTAGGGATAGATTGTCCTACCTTTATACCCCCAATCACTGTTCGTTGTGCCTTGCTTCTAATGAATCTATCGACCATTTATTTTTTGCATGCCCCTTTTCTAAAACTATTTGGGAGCGATGCCTTACCTTCTTCCAATTGCCTGTCCTTCAACTCTCTAACATCTCAACCATTCCCTCCGGGTATAACAGGGTTTCTAGTGTCAGGTTCCCGACCTTACCTTATTTTCTGCTTATCCTTTCTATAACCGTGTACCTGATCTGGACTGAACGTAATGCGAGGTCCTTCAAGAACGAAGCCATGGATGTTGAGCGAGCTTATCTGGGGGTAATCTCCCACATTAGGGAGCTTCTTAGCCTTTTCATTAATGCGAGGTAAGTTTTTCTTTGTTGGTTCTTGTGGGTTTCACTAACTTTGCATGTTACTTGCATACTCGAAGGCCCCACTAAGTCTCTCAAGGAGAAGGATGCAGAGGGGTGAAGATCATATTTAATGTCTTGCTCATTAGAAGTCTTTAGTGGTTTGAATGTCAGCTAGTTTAGGCACTCTCATTACTTTATTATAGGGTTTAATTCTGCTTGCGCTTGTATTATCTTCTTGAGTTGTCATGGGAGTTTCTCCTTTTAAGGCAGGATGGCTCTTGTCTCTGTTTTGAGTTGTTAATCGGTTGTTGCTTTGAATCCACGTCGTGTGTCCCTGAGGCACTTGTAAAAGACCGCTATGTACATATCTCGTTCTTATTAATTGATTTTTTTTGAATTACCAAAAAAATATCGTTTTTTAAAATATTAACTACACATTGAGAATGTGATTGTTGCCTTCCATTTTTATAAGAATAAATCATAGCTATATTTATTGTTAGGCTTATTAAGCAAACTTAAGGCTACTTTAACTCAAATATGTTTAGTCTTATAATAATGGTTACTATTTAACTAAATTTGTGTGATTTGGATATAAAAAAAACTTATGATCACATAAATTTAGAAGCAAGGTTAGGAATAACATATAAGATATGTTTTAGCAAGCGATATCATATAACAACTCTACTAATCACATTAGTTAGTTTGTTGAGCAAACTCAAGATCAACTAAATTAGAATGGGATCTTTTTACACTAAAGAGATTAAAGTAATCGTTTCGAATAGTAGTGAGGCCATTATTTTGAATTAAATAGTGAAGTAACCAAATACATGATTAAAGTTATGATATGATTTGGTAGTCATGACATATAATCAATTACTTGCTTTTTTTACTTTTATATTTTTCTCTAAGTGGAATTTACCTTGTTTAGTATATTTTATTGAAAAATAAAAGATAATTTCATTAATAAGAAATTGCATAACAACTATAGATATACAAAAAGGGGTTACCTTGTCCACACCATGGTTAAATGACTTTAAAACCAAGAAATATTTAAGATGCGCAATGTTCAAGTAACATGACAAAAAGCCAAAGAAAATTTAAGCTATGTTTCTGAACATGAGGAGTTTGTTGACATTATGCAAAGTCTCTGAGATAAGAAGAGGAACATTTTTTTAGCTTAGCTTCAAACCTTCGAGCATTTCTTTCCTTCTAGACGGTTTGTACACAAAAGCCAACTACTAGAGAGTATACTAGTTCAAATGATGTGAGTTGAGTAGATAAATAGAATAGAGCCATCACGAGTGTGCAAGGGGGTACTAACCATTGACATCTTTCTACAACTACTTCCTAAATACATTTTGTGAGCTCACACATGAAGAATAAATGGACATGTGATTCTTCCTCAGTTGAGCAAGAAAGACACAATATATCGACATGTAAATACCAAATCCTATTTATAGTATTGAGACATTTTTGAATGACCAACCAATGGAGAAAGGTAGTTCTTGGAGGAATTTTATTGTTCCAGATAATGTTATAGTCGATACTAAGTTAGTGAAACAAATTTCTTGGAAAAAGATTATGTTTGAGAAGAGTTCTCAAAGTTTGATAGGACAAAACTGAATGTCCATTATGCAATTTTGTTACTAAACCCTATTGATGATTTGGTGCTAAATTTTTAAAGATATGTCAAAATCATATGGATGAAAAAGTGAATTGACATTTTAAGCTAACTATTGTCTCGTAAACTTTAATGACAATATGTAAGATGTATGTCAACACCATGATAGTAAGATACAAGAGGTTGTATAGAGTAGAGCTAAAAGGTAAAGTACATTGATGAAATTGTTTAATTCAATAAAGCCTATTAAAACATAAACATTGACATCAATTAAAGGCTTTGTTATAGAATGATAATAGTTATCATTCAAAGAAATGATTGGATGACTTTTCTTGTCTATACGAAATATAATAGTGATCATATATATATTTTTATTATTGTTTATGATTATTTGATGTTGAATTTAGATTCAACATTATTATGATGTTCAAGGGATAATAAGAAATAGATTATTGATTAAAATTGTTTTATCCAAGTTTATAAAAATAGTTATGCTTAACATAAGTGGCAAGAATACAAAGTTGGATAACCTAGAGTAACCTTTTATACCACATTGGTTAAATCAATAGGCTGAGAATCATAAAGTTATATACAAGGATATATGTATCCTTTTGATTATGAATCATTGAAACTTGTGAAATTTTTTAAATTAAAGAATAATAAAATCAACCTTTGATGAAAGAATGATGACGGTATTAAATTTTTAAATCTTATACATGTGATGTGTTTAATGGAATAACAATTCATAAAATGATAATATTTATATTTCGTTAGGTTACTAATAAATTTATATGAATAGTCCTATGTATAAAATGAAATAATTTTGAAAATTTTGAACAGTTCAAATTGTTTAAGTCTACGTAGAAACTAAGTATTGAGAATGTTGAAGCATTTCAATGGGAATTATTTGGTGAGTTTTAAATTTTTTATTATCTATAGGGAATGAGATTCTCTAGTAAATACCTTTATAGTAAAATTCCATAAGAGTATGGGTTTATGTAAAGAGGAAAATATAATATGAGATATTGTATGATGTAATATTATCTCTTTTATAGTTATGCCTAGTAAAATGACTTACCTTTAATAGTTCCAATTTAATCAATTAGCAAGATTTAATATTAGATATGAAATGCTAAGTCTTTAAAAGAGTCAAAGTTAATGACTTAAGAATGTGATGCTTGATTAAAGCATCCCTTATTCATTAAGTTTAAAACTAAATTGGGTAATAGAAGGTTATGAGATATCTAATAGGTTGGATATAATCTTACAAAACTATTGAACAAATTGTTTGTTTCAATAAATACTTATAAGAGAATGGTTCTCAAGAAAAGTATTGAGAGTAAGATGAAATTGAAAAGTTCATCTTATGATAATACATCTAATTAGAACTGGTGCTTTTGTTGATAAATTTGATGTATAGTTGAAAGGATATGAGACATTATTAAATTCACTTTCATGATGAATTCAAATAGTTTAATTTGGAGATGATTGTGAATTTATTGTATATGCAAGAAAGTTAGTGGGAGTATAATTAAAGACTGGCGGGACTATATTGTCCTCTTTAGTAGGAGTAAATAGAGACATATTGCTCATAGATAATAATGATTCATATATTTAATTATTGAAAATATAATTATCTAAGTACAACTCTTGATGGATATGAAAGGGTAACAACTTACTTGTTAGAATTAGATCTATATGTTTACTATTTGAGATGTCTGATACTTTAAAATATTAAAGATATCCATTATTCTATGCATAGGAGAAATGGCATATTGAGCAGTATATGATCACACCTTATTTTACATCTTTCTTTGTGATATTTTTAAATAATTTTTATTTTATTTATTTCTTATTTCAAAATTTACTAAATTTCTTTGATTCCTTTCCTATTTTGTCTATAAGTCTTCCTAAGATAAATTATAATTTCCTATTTTTTTAGAAGTCTTACTATGATGAATTAGAGTTTCCTATTTTGTTTATAATTCTTCACAAAAATGAGTTAAGGTATATGTAAACCAATTTAAACATGTTTTTTTTATAAATCAGTAAATTTGATTAATCAAAAGGAAAACAATTCTGTATAAAACAAGAGATTGCCCAAGAAAGCAAGTCTCATTGCTGAAACCAAACTAAACAAAAGGAAACAACAGAAAACATGAAAAAGCCTCTACAATGGTAGCTAACTAAAGGAATAAAACTAGAAAATTAATATAACTCTTTATAAAAAAAAATTACTTGTCTTAGGGAATTTTTATTTTACAATTCTTTGAATAGAATTGTGTTTGTTTATCTTTTCTGTTGTGTTACTTATAATGTGTTATGTTTAGGTGAAATCTATAATAACTATTATTTATCTTGAATAATAAATTTATATATTTGAATATGGAAGTTATAAAGGAAAAGGAAAAGAGAACTTAGTTTTTAGGTCAAATAAATCCCCATATGGTATTAAATAGATGCTGAGGTACAACTATAAGATATTTAGTTCATTCATCATGAGATTTAGATATAACAGACTTAATTCAAACCCTTATGTATACTTTAAGAGATTTGGTGATAATGATTTCATTATCTTACTATTGTATGTAGATGACATATTGGGTATATCGCTACCAAAAATAATATTAAAGAATTAAAGGCACAGTTAACTAGAGATTTTTAAATTAAAGATTTGGATCAACAAATCAAATTCTATAGGTGTAATTCACCAAGGTAGAAATAACGAGATGATTTGCCTTTCTTAGATAAACTACATAAATAAGATTTTTGCAATGCTTTAATATGCAAAAACTATTAGCCAATATCTACCCCTCTTCCTGTTAATTTAAGTTATCCTTTAATATGATCCCAAGAAATAAAGATGAGAAGAGGAAGATGTTTCAAGTACTTTATGCATATGTAATAGAGAATTTAATGTTCATCATTATTTGTATAAGTTCATATGTTGCAAACGTAATGAGAATGGTTAGTCATTACATGAAAAATCTTGTTAAAAGTACTAAATGTTGTAAGGATGATCCTAAGATATATTAAGAGGACCTATGATATTCAATTATAATATAGAGGATCATACATCATTTTCAAATGATATGTTGACTTCTAATTAAGCAAGTGACCTTTGTAAAATCAAATCTATAACAAATTATATGTTCACACATGTTGGTAGGGTTATAAGTTGAGTGTCAGAGCTATAGTCGATTGTGACTACATCAACAATAGAAATATTATATAAAGCAATTACATATGCTAGTAAAGAAGTGGTATGGTTGGTGTTGGAGGACTCAAGCATAAATAATAAAAGTTTCATTAATTTTTTGGTAGATAAAGTGCCTTGCATTTAGCAAGAACTCTACCATTTCTCTCAAAAACTAAGTACATATAAGTTCAATATCACTTCATTTATAAGAAAGTGGAGAAAGGAAGTGTGGATATGCAACATTACAATGTAAGATAATGTGAAGAATAATAGGTTCTTAATGGAATCTATAAGTAGGAGATTGTTAGAAGGATGCAAGTATTACTCTCAATATCTAGATATTATTCACAATGAAAGATTCAAGATGTTATTCACAAAATATGTAAATAATGATAAATAATTTGTGATGCAAAAAATAAATATTAGAATATGTGATAATTATAATCAATTGAAATTTGTGGTTATAATTAAGTTTATTCATCTGTAAATACTTATCCATCTTATTTCATGTATCCAAAAACAAAATTTAATATCCAAAAATAGAGTTTGTGAGAAATTCAATCTTATATTTTCTAAGCCACAAATTAACATTTATAATTTATAGTTATAAAGTATTTATATTGTAACTTATAAGAATGTTTTATGTGTCTTATTTCTCTTAAGTTTAATTAAACTTTTATCTTACTCTACATAATTACTCCAATGGATTGACCAAAAAAAAAGAGCCAATTGGGCTGCGGTACTTATAATCGTGGTCGCTACTTTTCGCGGGCTATACCAAACTTGTAGCTTTCAATCATGAAGACTTGCATGCAGTCTTCTAAACCCGCGTGTTTGGTTAGCGTTAACACATTTGACTTAAGGTACTTGGGACAAATATGATTGCCCAGTAAGTGAGAATCAAATAGTTCTGGCTGCATGCCTTTTTTTTTAATAATTAAATTTAATTATCATTAAATTAAAACCCCGAAAATTGAAACTTCTTTGCTAACATCCAAAGACATTTAGGTGAAACGATGGCAGATAAGCTCAACCTAACAGTGCATTCACTACCTACTCGTTCTGTTTAGTTGCAATCTAATATAAATATATTTGGCAGGCTCTCAACCTAACAGTGCATTCACTGCCCACTAGTTCTGTTTAGTTAACATTAATCTACTAATATAAAAATATTTGGCAGGCTCTTAAACTTTCCTATCAAACTTAACTCATATTGTGTACATACATACTTTTCTTGTCAGGATGTATAAAGCAAAACATAGAAGAAACAAAGGAATATAGTTGAAGTTTCATTCTATCTAGGTTGCATATGCTCATTTAAATTTAATATTGGAAAGTCATGACTAAATAATAATCAGGGTTGATCATCACTTGAGGAGAACAAATGAAATCTTGTTCTAGAATCCTTGATTATCTTATTAATGTTCATAGATTGTTCTTAGTCCCGCTGATTTTCCAGGCAAAAGAATCAGACTTGTGCTTCTATCTTGTCTGGCTGTCCCACAGGATTTTAGGAATTTCAAAACTTTTAAAACCGATGTAGGGTGATAATAACGATTGAAAATTTTCGATTTTTTAAATAAATTAATATCATAATTTAATTAGTAATCAGAATCTATATTTATAATTGTCTCATCTTCTAAATTATTTTAAGATTAAATAATTTTGATATAAAATTATACTTTATTTTTATTTATTTTCATATAATAAATTATGCAATAGAATTATCGTATTTTTGTAAATATTTTCTAAAAAGCAATCTAAACTAATAAAGTATGAAAATTATTATTGAACGAGAAATTTTGTTTTGAATAAAAAATATGTAATAACAATAAAAATAATAACACCGTCTGAAAAAGTCTAGAAGTAAATATTCTTATTAAATGTTTTAAAAACCAGAAATTAAATTAGTAAGAAAAGAGATCTAAGGACTTAATGATGTCATACCATTATAAAATTAGTTAACGATTAAATAAAAATTAAAAATTTTAAAAATAATTAAAGAAGATTATTAATAGGAAGAAAACATGTTAAATAAAAATTAATCGATTTATTTTAATTTATAAAACTAATTAGTATGGCCAATTAATTAATAAATTGATCAAATTTTAAAAATAAAAATTATTAAACTAAATCGAACATGAAAGATTAAAAATCAAACCGAAAAGTTGACCAGTTCAAAATTTTGACTCTTATATTGATCAAATTGGTACAATATTTAAAACATTAATCTTATCTTTAATTAGTAAAAATATTGTTTTCGTTAAACAATATGCATAAATGATTAGACCAATTTAATAATTTATGATTAAATAATATAATCAATATAAATAATGTTTATAAGTTTCATCATATTTTACTATTCATTTATTATAATTTTATTCATGAATTAGAATTTTTATGTTTTGTTCATACTTTACTTTAACCACAATTTTCTCCCTCTTTTAAGTATAAAGAAGTCGAAGACTTGGTCTCCTCTATTCTTATCTAAGGTCTGGATTTCAAGTCTTGAGAATGAAGTTGCTTTAAAATTTACGAAAGAGAGCTTTGTTATTTAAAAGGGTCTACTTAACTCAAATTCTGATTAGTCAGTCGCTAACGTGATGCTGGAAGAAAGAACTCGCAGACTCACATGGTCAACATTCCATGTCGTTAGGAAGCTGCGGTCTCGGTGTCAAACAAACGTGGCCAGCTCTCAAAAGTCAAAACTCTTTAAAAACCAAATTGATCCATAAAGATCTCATTCAATGATTCTGGGTTTAATAATGGAGAACAATGACAAGTTGTCTGTTTCCAATGTCCAGCAAATTAAGATCTGAATTGAAATTTTCCATCACCAGAAGTTTTCTATTTTTTAAAATATTTTTAACCAATATTTTAAGAAGCATATGATATTTAAAATATAAAAGATTAAATATTTAACTGATTAAATTAATCAGTTTTTAATAACAAGAGTTGTAAAGTTAAAAACTGAACTCAAAAATTGTATAGTCCAGATTTTTACGATTGAACCGGTTGAGTCGATTGAATTTTTAATTATTATTTTTTTCCGCTAGGTGGTATTTGATATGGCAAATGATGAAAATATTTATGATTTATAATTACTCAAAAATAAGAAAATAAAATTCTCAAACTTATTTATTTAAAAATATTAAAAACTTAATTATATAAATTATGTGAATTCAAAAATTGATATAGTTTTTCAAGTTAAATATTAATTTATCAATTTATTTAAAGTATAAACTTTACAAGTTATTAAATATATTTGATAAATTATTCAAACAATAATTAATTGCGAGTTATACCAATATTAAAAAAAAAAGTAGTTAAATTTATAAAGTATGTGAACGGATTTCAGTTAATTGGTTATATCCCCAACTTAGCCATAGACCATTCCATTCAATTTGAGTATCACAGCACAAGGCAATTGCAACAACTGCACCATACACATAACTCATTCACTAACATATTTAAGAAATAATGTACTAAATATGTATTAGGATACGTACACGTAGAAACTTCAACTGCACGTCTGCACCATATCTCGTTGATAATTTTATAATTCACTGATGTTCTAGCATTGCACGTCTTAGATCCTGTGATTAAAAAACAGAATCAAACTAAAAAATTTGAATGGGTTAAATTTGTAATTTATTTTTATTTACTTTATCTTAATAAATTTTATCGTTAAAAATCGATTAGTTTATTAATTAATTGATCGATTTTTGTAAACTAATTAATTTTTATAAATTAAAATAAAATAATTAAATTTTATTTAATAGTCTTCCTTTTCAATTAAATTTTAAATTAAAAATAGTTTCTTTCAACTATATTTTAAAACTTTCAATTTTTAACTGGTTTATGACAATCTAATATCAGTTGAACCTTTTAAACCTTAAACTTCTTATTTTATTGATTTAATTTCTGGTTCAACTTTTAAATCATTATTTACATCTTTTGAAATAAATTACAAGGTAAAAACATAAAATTATACTGGTGTTTAATTCTTTTTAGAAAAAATAATAATCTTATAAAATGTAAAATCTTTTTAATTTTTATAAATTGGCTAAAAAATAATGACGAAATCCACACGATTTGAATATTAGACGTAGAATAATTAAATGTAACTAACATGATAACTCAATTTAACTCTTAAACTTGATTCATACCAATTAAACATTATTTAAATTAATAATTTAAGATAGTTATTATAAATTATTAGTTTGAGTTGAATTTAATTAGTTTGGTTTAAATTAAAGAATTATATTGAATCGTCAAATAAATAGCATTTGATTAGTATTTTTAGTTTTATAAAATTATTTTATTATATTTTAGTTAAATATAAATTTATACTCAATTTAAATCAATTAATCTTTATTTAAATTAATAATTTATTCGTTTGAATCAAATTTGATTTATTTGAATTTGTCATTACTTTTAATCAAAATATGAAGTATTAAAGAAGTTTTTTTAAATTAAAATTGTGAAGAGTATTTTATAAAATTAAAAATTAAATATTTCAGCATCGTTGAGAAACAAATTATAAACTAGTTAAAGGTAAAATTGTGTATTATTTAACGGAGTTTTTATCGAGTTAGTTTTTTTTTTAATTTAAAAGAGTTTAGTATATTTTACTCTTTAATATTTAACTTGAAGGCTTAGATGATGGTGAAGAAATGTGCTTTTGTTGAGTTTAAAAGAAATTGGTTTCCATTAATTCAAGTTTGTACTTTCGTCCCTCGCTTCAGTAGCTAGCAAACTGATAACACATTTCTTGATAATGCAAAGGGACATACATATACATACGTAGTTAAGAAAGCTGGTTGGGTTCGCCATTCTTAAATTCCAAGGTTTCTGATCATGCACAACTTGCGCATTTGTTTTCTCCTTATTCTTATTCCTTAGGCCATTGCTTCCTACTCTTTATAAGTCATCTCTTGAACACCCTTTTCACTTCACAAACTGGGGATATCGTCTTTTTTGTAAGGAAGTGTACTTCCATTTCTAGGAGGCAGGTAAAAATTTTGCAAGCTAAAAACTCCACTTTTATTCCATAGAGAAGCAAGGCTAATCTTTTGATACTGCATTTTCAAAAGGCTATGTGTTAATTGTTGCTGATTTATTGATTTCGTATGTGAAGTCTCTACTTTAAGTTTCTAGCTATTTGGTTATGATCTTTAGATTCATTTTCTATTTCTGTTTTTTTTTTTAATTCGTTGTATAGATTTGATGTTTCACTAAACCTCTACTTCGATATCTTATGTTATTGGCATTACATGCAAGAGTGTTGTGATTAATGTTTAGAAATGGAGTTTGTCAAGTGTTTGCTAAAACGACTCTAGACTCTAGTAATCTGGTTATTATCTTCTGATCAAAGTGGTAGAACCTACACTTTTTCGGGTCGATTCTTAACCTAGTTCCTGTCTCTGTCGAGTGTCGACATGGAGACATAATCACTCGTCATGCTCAGTGTTCTGAAAAGTTCAAAATCTTCAAAAGGTTGGTTTTTGGTGCTTTTGCTTGTGAAAAGTGTGGACAAGATTTGAATCTTAGTGGATGTTTTGATGTGATTAAAGAAACATGTGCAGCTAAAAAGTGGGTCTTTAGATAAGAATACTAACATATCTTTTCTTCTGTTTTGTCCCTTTCTTTGGATCCGTTCTGCTTCTTTCATGTCCTCAATTTTAACTGTTTCTTTAACGAGTTATTAACACTTGTTCGTCAGATCCTATAAAAAGTGCAAATGTCGAAGGCAAGTCCATGGCACCTTGTTTCTGATGCTGGAGGAAAGATCGAAAAGAGTGAAATTCATTCAGCTGTTGAAAGGTACCAACTCTATTCCTTTTGCTAATCAATCTTCGAACTATTTGAAGTATTGGAAATTTAGACCTCTCAAATCCACACCTAAAAATTTTTGATAGATAAAAATATAAGAAAAATAACACAAGAAAATTTACGTGAAAACTTTCAGACTGGAAAAAAATCACGAGCGCTGAGAAGAAAATTCACTATGTGAAAATTCTTACAATTACACAATTTTCCTCTCACCCAATCCCCTAATACAGCAACACACCCACAAAGAAATATATAAGACAAATTCTTCAACTCTCACCTCAAAAGAGGAATTTAACTAGAATCAAATTTGTCATACAAATCTTTGACTTTGTTTGGTGCACAAATTAAGGAGATAACAACCTCCTTATATAGGTAAGAGTCTTGCCCCAATTGTTGTCCCCAATTAATATGGGACAACAAAGGAACCAAAAACTCAACAATCTCCACCTTGACGACTTTGGTTGATCTTACAACCACACTCCACCTTAATGAAGATCTCCTGAAAATAACATAACTCTCAATGCAGAGAATTATCATGTTTCACAGCATCATGCTCCACCATAAAAGCATACCCACTCAGAATAAACCAATTCTAAGCCTTTTATTTCGGCACACATTGAAAATAATCATGTTGAAAAATTATGGTGCAACTTCCATGTTTAGCTTTCCTGGAAGTTCATCAGTCATCCACATAAATTCTACCACACATCTTGCATTAATGTCAAACCAATGCCCGTGTGCAAACTTGTGGACCCGCTAACAAT
>JANJEY010000236.1:33396108-33406902 GCA_024703695.1 Erythroxylum cataractarum
TTATTTGTAAGCTTTTATTTAAAAAAATTATGGGCCCAAATAATAGTAATTTTAATAAAATAGATGGGCTCAAATTTATTTTTTTATTTAATATCTTAATATATTTATATTTTTTATTTCTTCAGTTAAATATATAGGGGTAAAATTTTATTTTTTTATAAAATTAAAATTTTAAATAATAATTTTAAATTAAAAATTTTGTGGGAGCAAGTGCCCCCACTTGCCCTTTGCCCCCACTGTGGCTCCGCCCATGAGTGTACTTGTAGTCATTTCATTTGAATTACAAATACTTATTATGAACAATTTAATGTTTTTATTATCAATTAAGATAATTTTAACTTTATATCATCAATCAAATTTCAATTTAAACAAATCAAAATATAATGCACAGATATTTCATAACTATTTAAATTATGCATCAACCATAAGATCATCAAACAAACTTTAATGATAGGATTTTAAATAAAAAAAATATTTACCGACGAAAAAAATAAGTACATCGATAAAATCAATTATATTTACTGACAGAACACAACAAACCGTCGATAATATTGACAGCCCATCGCCAACTTTACTGACAGGATTTGTCGTAGAAAAATTGTCAATATGCTCACCGACAAAATAATCACAACCGTCGGTAATGTTATAATAAAATTACAGATGAAATAACCAATACTATCTGTAAATCTACTGAAGGAAAAATCTTAACCGTCGAAAATTTACAAACGGTTACCAACGGTCGACTGAAGAAACAATCATTGGTATATTCAATGAAGGTTACATGAAACATACATCGGTAAATTTACTGATGTACATTCAACTATTCGTCAGAAATTATTACCTACGGCGATTTTTACGATGCCTTTGTCCGTCGGCAAATTCTGTCGCCAATTTGTCTTTCTGACAGAATCCTTAGGTTTTTCGTCGGTAATATCCATCGCTAAATAATATTTTTCTTATACATTATTTAAATGGAAAGAAGACAGTATGTATAAATCATGGAAGTTGTTCAATGGTTGAATGAAAAGAAAATAGAGTTTTAATCTTACAAAATGCTAAGATTTTGGCTAATCCCTTTGTCATAAAATTTGTAAAACAAAGTAGTAAGTTATGGATGTATGGTTAAGTTTTAGGAACTCTTCAGGAGTCTCCCTCATAGTTGAGTAAGACAAGAAAGTTTTCTCATCACCATAGACTTGGGACTAGTAAAGGAAAAATACCGAACATGTGAGGGTGGTTTACGATAAACGACAAAGTATGAGTGTGTATTTAAATTGATTTGTTAATATAATTTTTAGCTCACTATGAAAAGTATGATTATGAATAATTCCATTGGTGCTACTACTTGAATTCAAAAGTTAATTTTCTTAAGTTTTACATATGCTTTGATTTAACATTGAATTGAGTTTTGGATACACTTGGAAACTAATGAGATGTACACATGCTTTGAATTGGCATTGAATTGAAATTTGCATATGCTTTGAATTAGTATAGAAATGGATTTTGAATATGTTTTGAATTGGTATTGAAATGAGGCGTGCTTATGTATTAATTGTGATTTAGCCTATGGTACACCGTTAGGTCTTTATACATACGATTATATCAATTAGAGTACGTCTTAACGTGGATGGTAGTGTTTGGGGGTGTCTGTCACTAACATGGGTGGTGTTGTGTCTGTCAGTATGTCCTGTGAGTCACCTTCTGTAGGTGTGGAGTATATATTATGCTAGCACTATTATGGGTAAGCGATGTAGAAACAGCTCCGTAACCACTAATTTATATGTAGTGCAAGCATCATTATGTGTAAGTGATGCAGAACTAGCTTCATAACAATCAATATATAGAGGTTAACTAGGCACAAGTAAGTAAAGCAGAACCAGCTCCATAGCCTTACACCTAAGGGTATCGTATAACAAAGAAAATTAATGATAGGCTATGTTTTAAAAAAAAGTTCTTGAAAGTAGTGTTTCCCATCACTGTTTACTTTATAGTAAAGAGAAACTTAATCTCAAAAAAAATATACATGTTTTGTTTTACATATGCATTGATCTTATGAAAAGAAAAGAATGTGTTTTGTAACAATATTTGTTATTACTTGAAAAGAAAAGAAATTTTTTTTTATGGAGTTAATGATTGTATAAATGATTTTGTTGGAAACCAATAACACTCACTGAGGTCATTTAGCTCACCCTTTATTTTATGTTTTTAAATAAAACCTCCCAAATGCACGCTCAGGGGCTTCAGTAGCAGGGGCTTCAGTAGCAGGGACTCCACCTTACGAGTGGTCAACTTCATCAAGTACAATTGTGTAGGTAGTTTTGTTTTGCCTTGTACATATTTTTTAGAACTGTTGCATATCTTTGAACATGTTTTGGAAAGTACATTTGTATAAAGAACGGATGTGTATAAATATTTTTAAATGGAATGAATGACTTTGTTTTAGTTTTTCAAAGTTTATTGATGTAACTATTTAAGATTACATATGACTATATTTAAAGTCTACAATTTGGAGTTGAGAAATTGTTGTAATAATAGAAGTGTCTTGGGATGTCAAAATATAGTTGTTGTACTGTGAAATTTTTAATAAACTAAAAAATAAAATTCCACTGTTTACATTTATTATTGTGGATTAAAGATTATCCTTAACAAGGCATTATGCTTAGCTTCATGGAAACTTTTTAGCTTACTCAGATGTCGACTAGAGAGCCACCGTGGAGTGCCAGGCACGATGCTGAGTCATTATAGGATAGGGGCCTATGATCTTAGGCTTTCGAATTTGAATATTCTATCGTAAAATAATGCTCTAGGGCTTTATGGCTCAACATAGTGGATAGGAATTCTTCATTTTTCACAAGAAGGTTGCTGCCAAAAGATCATCCAATATGCCAAAGGTAGCCCAATATAGTGCCAAAAGTCCTATTGTTGATTGGCATAAAACCATGTGGAATAACGTTCTTCCTCCTCGTTTTTCCTTCATCCTTTGGCTTGCTATCCAAAACAAGCTTAATACAACATATATATTACCCTATCTGCAAGTCAACAAACATTGTCCTATGTGTAAGCTTCATGTAACAACTCGAGATGATCTCTTTTTCACCTGTCCTTTTAACTTCAACATATGGTGAAGCATTACAACGAAATGTCACTGGAATGATCCAGGTGACTCCATTTCGAATATCATGCACAGGTTACCAATTAGCACATCTCACTCTAAATAAACTAGACGTATCTTCACTCTTGATTTGGGGACTTGTGTATATGTACTACAGAAAGAACGTAATCTCAGAAGGTTTACAATTGGAATCTCATCAAAGGAAGTTATGTTAAGTCAAAAAGACTTCACTTCTTTTATTGATTTTATTGAAAGTCAAATAATAATAATAATAATAAAGTGTACGAACTATTTTGATGAATTTGTTAAGTGCGTAGGTAAATGTAAGTGGCACAGATCATCAAATCAAAACGATACTTACTTAAGTAAAAGCTAAATAAGACAAAACGTCTAAAATGGATCAAATGAATTGATTATGTCTAAGACACTAGAAGAAGAATACGAATCTAAGCTAGACGATGAAATTGAAGAATGTACTAGAACGCTAGTTAGTTGGAGTTGGTTATAGGACTCAACTAATAACAGACTTTAGAAGAATCTATAAGAAGATTTCTCAAAGAAGATCGTTGGAGATTTAGGTTATAAATATTAGGTATAGTCATAAATTTAAAAAAAAAGAGAAGAGAATTCTAAATGTACAAAACATACTTAGAGAAATTCTATGCTTAAGTGCTCATGTTGTGAAAAATATTATGAGTAAAAAAAGAAAGAAAGCGAGCAAATACATCTGTAACATGAAGCTCAAATATTATTTTTTTTCGAGTGAAAGAAAGGATAAAGCCAGAAGAGGCTAAGGAAGTAGATAAAGAATACTTTGTGAAAGAGATCTGAAGAGGCTCTGCAAGTGTAGAAATAATACTTGTAACGTTAAAGGAGATAGTGAAATCTCAGACGAACTATGAGGATTAGGCATAGCCTAAGGTTAAGGATGAACTAGTATAAATCGCGGTGTCATATTCTCTAACTCTTACCTTTTAAATTTTCTTGTTGTTGAAAGAATAAATACTAATTTTTGATGTTACATTACTCACCAAATTAAGTGTGTTGTTTTGTAATTGTTTGAATTTGTCAAGAAAATCAAGAAGATTTTAAAGATTCATATCTTATACAATTTAACATAATTTAAACCCCCTTCTTGTGTATTTTGCATATTATACGTGATTTCTATATTGACAAGTGATTTACTTTAGTTAGTATTATGGAAAAGTTTCCAAGAAACACTGTTACAAAGTGAGGACAAAGATCTATGGTTGGATCACATGTTTTTATTGCAGAAGGTGTCTCAATCTCAAGATCCCCTGGATTCAATGGTGAAGACTATCATTATAAGAAGGACAGGATGCGACTCTTCATAGAATCTACACACATTGATCTGTAGGATATCGTTGAAAATGGTCCATATATCCCAATAGATGATGAAGGGAAAAGCATCTCTCGTGACCAATGGTCGATTGATCAGAAAGTTCGCTTTCAATTAAACTCAAAGGCCAAGTTCTTTTTAAGTTGTGCTCCAAGCAGAAGTGAATATGATAAGGTTCATGGATGTGAATCTGCAAAGAAAATGTGGGACACATTAACCATTGCATATGAAGGCACAAACCAGGTGAAAGAATCCAAGATTGATATTTTTGTTCATCAGTATGAGCTGTTCAAGATGAAAGATGATGAGACTATTGATTAGATGTTTGGACGATTCCAAACAATTATTAATGGACTTAAAGGTCTGGGGAGAATTTACGCCAGTCAAGATCATGTCAGAAAGATTCCCAGAAGTCTTTCAAAAAGATAGAGACCCAAACTGACAGCAATATAAGAGGCCAAGGATTTAAGCAAGCTGAAGCTAGATGAATTGCTTAGTTCACAAAAAATCTATGAAGTAGAGTTTAATGCAGAAGATAAACCCAGAATGGATAAATCTATTGCATTAAAGGCTGGTCAAAAGAATCAGAAGATGCAGAAAAATAGAAGCACATCTTCAAAAGCATTAAAGATTGAAGAAATCAAGAATGATGATGCTAATCAAGATGCAAGTGAAGATGAAGATGAGCTATCCTTCATTTCAAGAAAGATTAAAAGGATGTGGAATAAGTAATCAAGGAGAAATAAAGACTTCTATTTCAAAAAGAATAGCAAAGACGATTTGAAGAATGAGAAAAGTTATATCATCTACTATGAGTATAATAAACCAAGACATTATAATTGTGAATGTCTGTTGCTCAAAAGAAAACAAAAAAAAAAGTTAAGAAAACAAAAAGAGCATAATGGCAACATAGGAAGATCTGGATTCGTCTGATCTGAATTCGACTCAGAAACATCACAACGAGTAAGTATATGCTTAGTAACTGAAAGGGAAAGCAATGATGAGGTAATTTCTAACTTTGATGATCTTCAGAATTCTTATTTAGAATTGTTAGAAGATTCACATGTTCTTTTAAAACAATATAGGTTATTGAAAAAGAAATTTTTTGAAAATTTAAAGAATACAAAATTCTTAGAAGAAGAAAATGTTTGCCTTAAGAAACAAGTAGACGATATGAAAAAGAAAGTAATTGTAGATAGATATGAGGAAATTAATCAACTAAAGCAAAGGATTAATAATCTTTCAGCAAATTTATCAAAATTTTCATAAAATGCAAAAAGGATGAATGACATGATTGGAAGTCATAGACATCCAAATGATAAAAACGGTTTAGGCTTTAATGATAGAAATACTATTCATAATAGTAATGTTCTTCATAATAGGAATTTTGTTCCTCATAGAAAGAAAAAAACAATATTCTTATTATTATTCAAAGAAAAATTATAAGACTAACCCCAAAGGAGCCAATGGTACCTGGACAGTAGCTGCTCACGACAATGACAGGCAGAAAGTCTATGTTCCTAGACCTCCAACATAAGCAAGGAGGATCAGTAACTTTTGGAGACAATCAGCAGGGAAAAATAGTTGGGATCGGTAAAATAGTTAAAGATTCCTTTATTTCTATTGATAATGTTCTGCTAGTTGATGTCTTAAAGCATAATCTAATTAGTATAAGTCAATTATGTGATTCGATTTTTGAAGTATCCTTTAATAAAAATTCTTGTATAGTCAAAAACAAGGACAGTTCCATATTCTTTTCTACCAAGAGATGAAATAACCTTTATAAAATTAACTTAGATGATTTGAAAAGTCAAAATATTTCATGCCTTATATCAAAAGATGATGAAAAACTAATTTGGCACAAAAAGCTAGGGCATGTTAGCTTTAAACACATTTTCAAGTTAGTTAGACATGATTTGGTAAGAGGTTTACTAAAGATAAGTTTTAACAAAGATTTCTTTTGTGAGAGTTGTCAAAAAGGAAAACAAGTTAAAACATCTTTTTCGTCTAAGAATATTGTAACTTCATCTAGACCTCTAAAGTTGTTACATTTGTTTAGTCCAACCAAAACACCAAGTCTAGGTGCAAAAAGTATGGTCTCGTAATTGTTCATGACTTTATTAGATTTTGTTGGATATTGTTTTTATCACATAAAGATGAATCTCTTAAATGCTTTAAAGTTTTATTTATAAAAAAAAGGAATTTCTATTGCTGGAATTAAGAGTGATCATGGTGGAGAATTTGAAAATGAAAAATTCAAAATGTTTTGTGAATATAATGGAATTTTCCATAATTGATTTGCTCTTAGAACTCCTCAACAAAATGTAGTTATAGAGAGAAAGAATATAACAATTCAGGAAATGGCAAGGACTATGCTATGTGAAATGAATCTTCCTAAGTACTTCTGGGCAAAAGCTGTAAATACATCTTGTTATATTCAAAATAGAGTATTTTGCAACCTATTTTAAATAAAACTCCACATGAATTATGGAAGGGAAGAAAGCCAAATATGTCTTACTTTCATCTTTTTGGTCACAAATGCAATATTTTGAATACAAAAGAAAATTTGGATAAATTTGATTCTAAGATTAATTCAGGAATTTTTCTAGGTTATTCAATTACTTCTAAAGCTCATAAAGTTTATAATCTTCTTTCTAAATCTGTTGAAGAGTCTATACATGTAAAATTTGATGATGATTCTCATTTAGATAAAAGAGATGATTATGATGATGAAACTCTATCTACTTCTTTAGTTAAAAACCTAGACAATTCATCACCAGACGATCCATCTGATAAAGTAGTAGATATTTCTGAAAATATTAGCTTAAGAAAAGACTGGAAATATAAATCTTCTCACCCAGAAAACTTGATTATAGGAGAAACATCAAAAGGAGTGAGAACTAGATCTAAGTTTAGAAGAGAGGCTAATGTAGCATTTGTTTCTTAATTAGAACCTAAGAAAATTGATGAAGCTCTTCAAGACAAAGCTTGGATTTTATCTATGCAAGAGGAGTTAAATCAATTTACAAGGAATAAAGTTTGGTCTCTAGTCCCTAAACCATCCAATAAATCTATTATAGGAACTAGATGGGTATTCAAAAATAAACTAGAGGAATCAGGAAAAGTAACCTGTAACAAAGCTAGATTATTAGCTCAAGGCTATAATCAACAAAAAGGAATAGATTATAATGAAACATATGCTCATGTAGCTAGACTAGAAGCTATTAGGATTTTGCTTGAATATGCTATTTTTCATAATATAAAACTGTTTCAAATAGATGTGAAAAGTGCATTTTTGAATGTTTTTATAGACAAAGAAGTTTATGTAAAACAACCCCCAGGTTTTAAAGACATTGATAAACCAAATTATGTGTATAAACTTCATAAAGCTTTGTATGAATTAAAATAAGCATCTCATTCTTGGTATGATCGTCTGAGTTTGTTTTTTATTAAAAATGACTTTATTAGAGGTCAGGTAGATAAAACATTATTTAGGAAAAATATTAAGAATGATTTTATCATTGTACAAATATATGTAGACGATATCATTTTTGGTGGAACTTCTAAAAAGTTATGTTTAAATTTTGAAAATTTTATAAAAAGTGAATTTGAAATGATATGATGGGTGAATTAAAGTTCTTTCTTAGTTTACAAATTAAACAAATTGAAGAAAATACTTTTTTTTCATCAATAAAAGTATATCAAAGAACTTTTAGTCAAATATAAAATGAAAAATGTTAAACCAATATTCACTCCTAGTCATCCTTCAATCGTCTTAACTAAGGATGAAGTTGGTAAGAAGATTGATCAAACTCTTTTCAGAGGAATTATTAGTTTTTTTTCTTTAGCTAATTGCAAGCAGACCTGATATAATATTTAGTGTTTGTTTGTGTGTAAGATTTCAAGCAGATCCTAGAGAATCTCATTATATTGTTGTTAAAAGAATATTGAAATACTTGGTATGTTGTACTGATCTTTGCTTAATGTATGAGAAAGGTAAAGATTTTAGGTTAATTAGCTACTATGATGCTGATTATGTTGAAGATAGGATTGATAGAAAGAGTACAAGTGGAGGTTGTCACTTTCTTTGTCATAATCTAATTTCTTGGTCAAGCAAGAGGCAAAGTTCAATTGCTCTATCTACTGCAGAAGCTAAATACATATCAGCTGTAAGCTGTTATTCACAGATGTTATGGATAAAGTATCAGTTAGAGGATTATTCTATCTAAGAAGATCATATTCCAATCTTCTGTGACAACACAAGTGCTATTAATCTCTCAAAGAATCTAATACAATACTCAAGGGCAAAGCATATTGAAGTTAGACATCAATTTATAGGAGATTATGTACAGAGAGGGATCATCAATCTACAATTTGTTGAGATGAATCAACAATGGGAAGATATCTTCACCAAACCCTTAAATGAAGACAGATTCAAGGAAATCAGACAAAACCTGAACATGGTGATGTTAAATGACCATTCGTCTGAAACTCTATGATCCAGACGATTCGTCCTGAAGAAGCTAAAAAGTCTTAAGTTTTTAGATTAAATAGTAACGGTAATTTTCACTTGGTAGTTTCAATTTCATGATTACCAGTGGATTAGTTAAAAATGTTACAAATGGTAACTTTTCAAGTGCGTATATAAAAAGAAATCATCTCAAAATTTGCAACACCTTACACTCTAGAATTTTCTTAAAAATTTTCAAAATCGACTTGTTCAAAGTGCTCTCAACAAAGATGATCCAACCCTCTGTTCTAAACATCAAATCCTTCTCCTTTCATTTCATATCTTTCTCTCAATTTTTTTCTATATATTAACCTCTCTTCTTTAAGCGAAATACATTTTTGTATTTAGTGTTTATCTTTTACAGATTAAAAATTGCCGAAATCTCTTGTCTATGGAAGACTTGGCAATTTCACATCCCTGAAAAATGATCGAATGAATATCGAACTTGAGATTGAAGTAGTTGGATGGAAGAATTTCTTCAACATCTAAGAGATGGTGTATCTGAATGAAATATATGAGTTCTGGAAGCATGCGAAGGTTGTAGACAACACCTTGGTATCAATGGTAGATGGGTTGTCGGTAATAATCACACAAGATTCCATTGTGAAGGCTATTGGGTGTCCAAATGAAGGAGTAGAATTGTTCAACATTACAGATTGGATCGCTCAAAGTCATATAGACGAAGCCAACATCAATTTACAATTATATGGATCCAGTAATCCAGGAGTCGAGAAGTCTTCAACCCTCATTCCAAAGGCTAGGGTTCTTCGCTCATTTCTTCTCCATTGTATCCTACCAAGAGCAGGATCAAAGCACATGGTGAAAATTAATGATGAACATTGTTTTTTTCATCTACTCACTCATCAACCTATTAATCTTCCGTTCTTGATTCTAAAGTACATGATAAAGACTAGGGAAGATTATCATCTGAAGAGTAGTTCTTTACCTTACGATATGCTGTTAACAAGATTCTTCAAAAAATCTAGAATCCTACTTAATAGAGGAAATAGAGTAAAGATGAATGTTAAGAGTGTTATCAATGACTCTAATATTCACAAAATGGGGATTAAGAATGAAGCTGAAGCAGATGTAGATTTCACACCGAAAGCACAGTTTAAGGGGGAGCTTTCAGTAAGACAAAGCAGGAAAGAAAATGTTCCATCTAAAATATATGCAAAACCTCAATCGTCCGGATGAATATCAGTAAAGGTAAAGGTTAAACAGTCATCTGATGAGCCGATACAAGGTAAGACGTTTCCAAAAAAGAAGGAAAGCAAGTTCAACCACCAACTCACCAAGTGTCTTTAAAGAGGAAGGCTAAGACGCCCCAATCATATAAGACACAGACTGTTGAAAAGAAGATGAAGACATCATTTGAATAGCAGAAATTATCTTACAACCCTCCTCAATCGATAAAGAAAGAAGATTTGAAGATGAAGTTCATAGAAGAATTAACACCTAATCATAAATAAAGGTTCAATTATCATCAAAGAACCTTTTAAATAGAAAGTTAAGGTTCAAGTTGGACCTATAATAGTAAATGATTAGACGATGCATCTTCTAAGCGTTGAAAAATGAAGACTATATTGTATTTTGTGAGATGAAAAACCAAAACCATATCCATTGAAGATTATGAAAGATCCTTATACAATCTATCGAGTGATAAGCAGACCGACAATCAAGAATGTACCAGATGTACAATCTAGACATCCAAAACTTGTAGTTAGCAAAAATCTGTAAGTGTAAGTCGTGTACAAGTCGACTTGTTACAATGGATAAGTCGACTTACACGCATCTAGTACCGATAAGTCG
>JANJEY010000236.1:33482541-33496822 GCA_024703695.1 Erythroxylum cataractarum
TTGTTGTATAGACACATGGATCCTGGCTTTCGGGAAGGTCCCGGAATAAAAATTTTTGTTTTCCGCACCGTGGGCATGTGATGCTCACACCGGGATTTTCCTACAGTATCAATGCTGAGGAAGTACCGATCGGATCCTTCACATATAGTTCAACCTTCAGAGGTTCAATTGAGGGAGGATTTGACATATGAGGAGCAACCGGTGGAGATCTTAGATTCAACATTTTGCGGCGATTTTATAAATTGTCATAAAATGTTGATCCTTGAGCTAAGATTTTCAAATATTGTCAGCAAAGTGTTCTCATTTGATGCCAAAATATGAATTTATTTACCCTTTTAGCATTGATTTCTAAAAATCATCACTAAAAATGGCCCTGTTATGATGATTTTGAAAATCGCAGCCAAATTTCCCAACTAGTTATAGGAGGGAACAAAAACGAACTTTGTTGATGCCCTTTTCTTGTCTTGCTGTTCTATTTCTCTGCGTGTAGACATTGCATGCTACTCTTTTTTTAATCTCCTACTGTGTTTATGCTTTATTTTTATTAACTTTGAATTTAATTACATACCCATTTGGTGTTTGCTGGAATTGGAGAGTAAATGACACAAGCAGAACTGAACAAAACGAACAAAAGGAGGTTCAAAAGGTAACTATGAGATTTATATTTAACCTTCTTGTTTTTTCTCTTTCATACTAAAACGAATAAAAGAGGAAAAAGATAGAGAGAGGGGGTAGAGAGGGAGAGCAAGGAATTGAAGGTTCATTTCAATGGTGGTTAGGGTTTACGTTGATCCTCTTAACTTCAATCTTCTTTTTGGTTTTAACATACTCTCCCTCTTCCAAATATCGGGTTTTAACATACCCAAAATTTGGCATCATAGCCAATTTTGCATTTAGATTAATGTAGCAAGGAGAACTATAGGCATGAAAGAAAAAATGCAAGTCAACTCCAATTCGACACAGGTTAGTCCTTCTCTATTGCTTTCGAACCGCTTCTCTATTTTTCCCTAGAATTTTCATGTTTTATAGGTTTCTAATATGTAAAAGGAAACTTCCTTCTTTGCTATGGTTGACTTGCTTTGGCAATATCTTTGAATCTGTTTTATTAATAAGATGCTTCTCATTTGTTGGAGTGTTTTAAGTTATTTGATTGTTTCTGATCATGAAGAAGAAGATGGTATTGAGGAGAGAGTTATTGGATAGGCGAAGAGGCATTGAAGAGGAAGAAGAGGAGGATGATAGAAATGACATCGTTAATACCCAATGTGTTAAGAAACACAATAAAGAATGGTATTTTCCTTTTATTAAAAGTGATAAAAATGGTGTTTTAATTATGCATTTGTGTACTATTAATGCTGAATGATTTCGTGACTTAAAAAAAACTGTAAAGTAAATGAACTTTTAGTTTTCCTTTTGTTTGCTTTGGGTAATATTTGAGACTTATTAGGTTTGATGTTGATTCTAATGGAACTCATTTGAGACTGACAATTAGAGCTGCTTCTTTGATTCCTTAGATATTTATGTAATATTTGCGTTTGGAATGAGTGATGTTAAAAACTTGGTAATTGTGATGCATCACCATGTTCACAAAGTAGGTATGCCACTAGTAAAACTATTTTAAAAGTTGGTTTTATAGTGAAAAAAGGGGATTGCTTTTTTTTGTTCTTAAGATTGTTAATTCATCTAGTAGTTTTTATGTAAGAACTTGGAGGGATGTTGAAATATGGTTATCAAATGTTTAATTATTGCAAATTTTCTATGGACCATATTCGCATGTATAAATATTTATGTTAATCATTGGCTATTTGGTGAGGTGCATTTTAATTCTTTGACAGGTTTGTAGATGCATTTAATTTTTTGATTTGTTTGCCTAACCTATATATGGTGTGCTTCTTGTGTAACATCCCATCACCGATGGGAAGAGTAAAATGGTAGTTCGGGACAGGTTATGTGTGAGTAAACTAGTCTCGGCATGTTTATGCACAATATGACCTCCATATATACATAAATTGTAATTTTTGTATATGCACATGATTGTACATGCATTCATGATGTTTCTCGGCAAATGTGTTTTAATGTGAAAAATGTGATATTTGTGCTTGAAAAATTAATTGGAGTGGATTTTTATGTGTTTTACATTTTTAGGAATTTTTTTTGGAATTTTCAGGGAAAAATTTCCGGAATGGAAAAATTATCAAGTGGCGAACTAATTGGATTTTTGGTACTGGAAATGATTGTCCAATGGAACTGGAAAACTAGATACATGATTTTAGGATTTATTTCTTTGAGCCATTAGAATTTGGAGTAGAAATTAAATTGTATTGGAAAAAGACCTGAAGAGTGCTTAAAATCAGGACAAGTGGCAAGTGACACATGTCATTTGCCTACTTAGTCTTATATTTAATGGTTTTATTATTAACCTAACCTATATAGATCATTCTCAAAGCTTTCTTTAGAAAGAGTGTAAAGCTCCTTTAAATGCATGTTTTTTCTCCTCTCACTAGCTTCCATTTCCCCCTCTTCTTCTTTGGTTTTCTGCTTCTTATTAAGTGCTATTCCTCTCCACCTACACAAGCCCTCATATCCTACGTATTTCCTCTCCTTTTATTTGCAAAAAATTAAAAACCTAAGCTTCTCCCCTTAAGAAAATGATGGTCGTGAGTGATAGGAAAGTTTAGGAGAATTGTGAAAAGTTGGAAGAATTGAAGTTTTGAAGCTTGTTTAGGTAAGAATTAAGTTGTATGTTCTTTAATTTGTAGTTAGATGCATTTATTTTGCTTTATGGTGCTTTAATTTCATGAAGTTTGTGGTAGGATTGTATGGGCATAATTCATGTTTATGTGAGGATGAATGATGTTAGATATGTGTAGTGTGTGAATTAAATGTTTTGGATTGGTTTTGATGTTAGTATGAGGTTAGATGAGTGGTAAATTAAAGAAAGAAAAAGTGTGTGTGTGTGCTGCAAATTTGTGACTAATTATTCAAGTAAATGGCTTGATGAATTTGTGGCAGATTTCTTGGCTAAATGGGATGTTTATTGATGTAGTAATGATGTTGGAATGAAAGGAGTTGTGTTAGGTAGAAAATCTGGAAAATTCACCTTGTGTATGTTTCAGGTTTTTGGTCATAACTTTTGATATGGTTGTGCTATTGAGATGAGCTTTGACTTAAAATAAACTTGAGAAGTTTGGCTAGAACTCATATGAAGGAAGTTCTATCCATTTGTGGCTTGAAAGGTTTTAAATTTTACCTTGAAAGTGAGTTATGTGTGCAGCATGAACAGTGCCCGAGAAATGTGACCTGAAACTTTGATGAATTGTTCTAGATTTTTTTTTTATCAGAAAATTGTTCTAGATTGATTTAGGTTGAATTTGTGAAATTGGTCTTAATGAAAATTGGAGATTTTCTTGTTAGCTTTCTATCTCCACTAAGTATGATATTTTTCGATGTGTAAGTTGAAAGTTATGGCTTAACTTTCAGATGATAATTTGTGTATTAAGGTGTTTTAGTGTGTGTAATGTTTATAAGTATGGATTTTGGTGATTTCTGTATTCTGACATTAATTTTGGACTGTTATGGTTAAAATTAGCTTAAGTGATCTTATGGAAAGTTGTATAAGAATGTTTTATATTTGTAATGAGGTATAATATGCGAATTTTGGATGTAGGGATTGTAAGTTGTGAATTTTTAAAGTTTTGATATGGTTTAGGTTATATGCTGATTTAGCAAGCCTTAACAGGACAGCCACAATAATGGGAGTATTTGATCTAGTTAGAGATGGAATTTGCTTCTAAGTCCTTCATGAGACTTGTAGCATGAGTTTTGATCTTTTCAGTGATATAGAGCATGTAATTTTTTGATAGTGTGATAGAAAGTTATGCTTTGTGGAAGATTGTATTACTGTTGAGAATGATTTATATAGGCAGAAACTTTGATTGAGAATTTGATTTGTTTACAGGTTGAATTTGCTTCTAAGTTGTTCATGAAAGTTGTATAATATGTTTTGCTCTTTTGATTGATATAAAACTTGGAAATTTTGGCATAAGGAATGGAAAGATAGGATTTTTAGTAGAGTGTTGTACTGTTTTGGAAAATATGGGATTAGGCAGTAACTTTGATTACATTTTTTAGGATTTTCTGTTCTCTTTCCAATGAGTCCTTAATTGTAATTTTTGGACATTTGTGTGAACAGTTGTGTAGTGTGGAAGAAGGGAAGGTTTATAGCCCTTTGTTTTATTTTTTTTAATTAATTATTATTTTCTTAATTTGTTATTTATTTTAGCCTAATTTCTTTCTTTTGTTAATAACTTTTTCTTCCGACATCCGATTGACCTAATTCTTGAGGCATCGGATTCGTATAATATTTAATTTCATAATATGTGAAATTGGGAATTTTTAGAGATAAAATTGACGAGGATTAGTTAGGTCAAAGTGAGGGGACCAGGTAATTATTTTTCTAGTTCGTGTTTTAGTTATAATTGGACCTATAGAGGTCCGAATTGAGTGATTTTGGTGTCTATGAGTTTCTAATATTCAGAGGAAAATTTTGTAACGGAAATTTTTGGAATAGTTTCAGGAATGTCACGAACATGCATTGTACACATTTTAAATTGTTACATGTGCATTATTAAATATTTCTGATTGGACAATGTATAATATATGTGTGTTTGACTTGTTATAGAGGCATATTTAAAGCGTCAGACCACAGATGTTGTCGAGACTTCCAGGCATTAGCTCGGAAGCTATTGGTGAGTGACCTAGATGGTTTCTCAATTATTATTTATTTATAATTTTGCGCTTATAACTCTGTGGAAAATAATGGTGGGTTTATGAGTTGTTTATGACTAGATTCCAAACAGAAGGTCCAATGTATTGGGAGATTATGACATAGAAGTGCTATTTGTCTGAGAATTTGGGACCTCCGTGTTTTAAATGTGATTCAATGTGATCGTGATTTTAATGTGATTAATTGTGAACTATTTGCTTGAATGTGCTAATTTGGGATTGATTGTGATGTTGACATTGCTTCATTGCGACATATGCATTCCATGCATGAATGCATGATCAGTTAATGACAGTTGTGACCGGAGCAGCCACCGAGAGCTTAAAGCTCAACGTATTTGGGCCTCGAGCCCACAGTGATTCAAACCCTCAGGCTCACCGATTAATGCGCCCTTATTGGGACAGTTTAAGCTCTCGGTCATAACAACATAATTAATTGAAAAAAAAGAGAGGGGGTCACATACACATTACATATGCATTTGATAGAATGTCTTTGATTGAGTGGAAGGCAAAACACCTTGTGTTTATGTGAATAATCATGTGGTACTTCTGAATGAGACATGATAAAACAACTGTGTTATGCTTGACTATGCATGAATTGGGTGAACCATCGATGATGGTTCTTCACTGAGTTCGCAAACTCACCCAAAATTGCAACTTATTTTTCAGGACCGAGAGAGTAGACTCCTAGTTCTAGAGGGACTTTTCCTGTCATGTAGATCGTGTTGGCAAGAGAAGTCATGGCTCACAGGTCAGTCAGCTGGGGTTTTTGGGGGATGACCTAGTTAGGTTTTTGTATTAGATTTCTTTTGGAGTAATGTATAGACAGTGAAAAATTGACAGAGATGTAAATTACTGCTTTTGATGAAATGAAGTGAGGAAACATTTTGGTTTCAAAAAATTAGTAATTTTTCTATTGATATTTTATGATTATGATGCCATGTGAAGTAATATAGTGATTGTTCGTAGTTCTCCCTTATCGTAGAATATGTATCGGAATGACCTACGGATGTCCCGGTATATACCCTATAGTAAGGGGGCACTACAATTACACAAACCAAAAGGCATCATTTTGTAAGTGAATGTACCATAGGGACACGTGAATGTTATTTTTTCTTGATCTTTCAGAGCAATAGGGATTTTAAGGTAACCCGAAAGTCCATCCAAGAAATAGTAATACATATATCTTGTTAGTCGTTCCAACATCTGATCTATGAAGGGTAAATGGAAATGATCCTTTCTAGTTGCATCATTCAAAATCCTATAGTCGATGTATACTCTCCATCCAATGAAGATTCTCATAGAAATCAACTCATTCTTCTCATTAAAGAGTACCATCATTCCTCATTTCTTTGTCACAATCAGCACAGAACTTACCACGGACTATTAGAAATAGGATAAATCACTCGAACATCTAGGAGTTTAATTACCTCAAATTTACTACTTACTTCATGTTCGGATTTAGCCTTCTCTGAGGTTGTACTGTAGGTTTAAACCCCCCTCTATTAAAATTTTGTGTGTAAAAAGAAGGTTTGATCCCAATAATCTGAGAGATCTTCCATGCAATGACCATTTTATATTCCTTAAGCATATTCAATAGTTTCTTTTTTTGATCAACTTCTAGATTGATATGATATGCATATTCTAGATGATCAGGTAGTGTCTTCAACTCCAACTTTGGTGGCTCTTTAATAGAGGGATTTAACCTTGTCTCTATATTTCTATTGATTTTCTCGCTCTCTTTTGTTCTCATAAAAAACTGATTAGCCTCATTGTCGTCCTCATCTTGAGTCAAAGACAAATATTGCATATCTCAAATTCTTTTATAATGTCTGAAGTTATAGAGTCATTCGTATTAATAAAATAACAAGAATCATCGCACTCAAGGGCATGTTTCCTAGCATCAGAGATCTTAAAAGTGACCTTGACTTCTCCCACCCTAAGACCTAGTTTATCATCATGAACATCAATAATGACTCTAGCTATAGTTAGGAAGGGTTGTCCTAACATCAAAGTCACTTCTATATCTTCGTCCATATCCAATATAATGAATTCAATATGGAAGATGAACCTAGCAATCTTTACCAATACATCCTCAATGATACCCTTAAGATATTTAATAAATCTATCAACCAATTGAATGCTCATCATAGTAGGTTTGGGTTCCAATAATCATAGTTTCATAAATAATTTATATGGCACTAAGTTAATGCTAACCCCCAAATTAGCTAAAGGTTTCTTTACTGAAAATTACCAATAACACAAGGGATAGCAAAACTCCCTAAATCTTTAAGCCTCTCCTATAACTTCTTTTGTAGGATCATTGAACATTCCTTGCTTAGTCGCACTATAGCCAATTCCTACAAATTCTTCTTATTAGATAGTAGCTCCTTTAAAAATTTTGTGTCCTTGGACATTTGTGCGAGAGCTTTAATAGTGGTAAGTTAATATGAAGTTATTAAAATGGCTTAATAAATTTACCAAATTGCTTATCCATGTGATCATTCTTCAACTTTGTCAGATATGGTATGGTGGGTTAAAATTCTTTAACTTTTGCAGGATGCTCTATAGCTTCAGTTTTCTTTTCACTCTTCTTGCGATCCTACTCTTTACTTCAGGTTCTATTGCCTGCTTGTAATTCCTTCCCATTTATAAATGTGACTGCCTTCACATGCTCATTAGGATTTGGTTTAGTGGTACTTAGTGGATTCCCTTTTTGCCTTTTAGTTAATATCGTTGTCATTTGGTTGAGTTGAACCTCCAAGTTATATATGGAAGTTTGTTGCATCTCATGTTTCGCCTTTGATTTTTAAATGAATTCCATCATCATCTCATTCATACTAAGCTTCTTGGTCTGTGATGCTTGCTGTTAGAATCTAAATGGAGGGTTATTTCTTTGTTTCCCTTAATTTCCTCATTAAAAGTTGGGGTGATTCTTCCAACTAGGATTGTAGGTGTTACTATATGAGTTATTTTGGGGTTTAGGATCATTTCACAAATAATCCACATGTTTAGTCTGAAATGATTGACATCTTGTCCTTGATTCTCTAGCTCACACATCTTGCACTGCTTCATTATACCTTATGGAGCAATTGCAAGTATGTTTATCTTCTTACTTAAGGCCTTCACTTGGCTCGCCAACTGTGCCATTACGTCTACTTCGTACACTCCTACTAGCCCACTAGTTCGCATGATAGATTGGCACCACTTATAGTTGTTCATGGCCATATCCTTTATTAATCTTGTGTTGCATTTAGTGCCTTATTGTTAAGCATCCCTCCAATTGCCACATCTATAGATTGCCTTATGCTTTGACTCATCCCATCATAGAATGTTTGGTTCTACATCCACAGTTGTAGTCTACAATGTGGGCATCATTTGAGTATCTCCTTGAATCTCTCTCATATATGGTATAAAGATTAACCTTCAGCTTAGGAGTATAAGGAGATGTCAGTCCTCAGTTTCATAGTCTTTGCTAGTGGGTTCTTTTCCACTTATTCCTAGGTAGTCAACGAAGAGCGTGGCATAAAGTTTAACTATTTATTGACCTTCTCTCTTTAGGAGAATGGGAATAGATGTAGTCTGATGGCATTGTCATTAGCTCTATTAATCTTGAAAGTATTGCAAATCTCCAAAAAGTTAAACATATGCACGTTAGGATCCTCGTCTCTAAGTCCATCAAATTGAACTGACTCCTACACAATTTGGATGATGCTCAACTGTATCTTGAAGTTGTTAGCTTAGATAGTCAATTTCATGATGTTGAACTCTGGACCAATAAAGTTTGGTCTAGCATAATTGAACATGGTTCTCAGTTGGTCATCCGTGTTATGCGATTCTTCTATATCTACCTAACTTCCTAAGTCCTCTATTCGATGATCTAACTCAAACTTCGATAGTTATGTTCTTCGAAAATTACTACATGCGATGTTTTCAATCTCTAGATCTGTGTTAAGTTTTCAAAAGTGCTCTAGGTTATAAACTTACCAGGAGTCCAAATCTGTGAAAAGGAATAACACTAAATAAATTTAACAAATAAAATAATGTAAAATAAAAACAATAATAAAAGAGGATAAAATAAAATACAAATGACTAGAGTAATAAAATTAAGGTTTTCCTAATATCACTATCCCAAAAATGGCACCAAAACTTGATTGAATAATTTTAGTTTGTCAATATTTATATTAACTACAAGTGCACAACGTAGCTATAGCAAGCGTAGACAAGTACGGGTCGATCCCACGAAAACAGTGATTACTAGTAATTACCTTTCTTCTATTATCTAGACTACAAATAGAAGGTTCCTTTTTAATAAAAATTAAAACTTAAATAAATAAAATGAAATAGGAAACAATAATGAACACAGAAACAAAGGAAAATGCTTAGAAAACTCAATATCAAATATTAGTATTTAGGTCATGAATCCCCTTAAAACCATTAAATAGTACTAAAATCTTTCTAGTTAAAGTTCATATGATTGCATTATCGATTTATGAATTCCACTATTAGGTTTGAACCTAATCTAGAGGATTTAAGTCGACCTGTCTCTAGGTTTACAATCAAGTCCTTTCAATTATGGTAGATCTATTCATATAAAGGATTTCTTATGTTATGAAATCAGATTATGGATTAATATTCCTAATCTATTGGAACATATATAAAACAAATAATTGAATCAAACAGATCAATAAAAAATTACATTAAATAAAAGAATCAAGATTTATTGTTATCCAATCATACCTAGACATTAAATACGTTTAGTTACAGATAATAGAAAACAAAATCAAAGATAAAAGGAATAAAAATGAATAGAAAAAAATTAATATTCTAATTCTAATTGAATATTCTTCCAAGTTTGAGGTTTGATGTTATAATTAATTGGATCTTTGATGATTTATCCTTGTTCTCTATGCTTCTAAACCAATATCATCCCTTCTATAAGCTTTTTATGTTTCAAATCAACTCCAAAAGTCTCCTTTTCTAATTTCCCTATACTAACATCTTTTTATAGTAAATTTTAGGGTTTCTGGGAGTTACACGATTTGATACATGGGTATATGCTAGACCATGTATATTCCAAAATCTTCAGAATTCATGATTTTGCACAAGTTGTAAGACTTACACAGGCATATACGCAGTCGTTTATCTCTAATTTGCTTCAAAACTTCATTTTATGTCATGTTTTTATACAAATTCTTCTCTTTTTGGTCTATGAAGGCTATTATTACCTATAAATGCACCTGAAGTGAATTAAATACCAAATATACAATAAATTTACAAAATATCAAGCAAAATACATCAAATATAGGTGTATAAATATAGTCAAACATGCATCTATAAAAAAGTAGAGGACATAGCAATGCAATATGAACCTACATAAGGCTGGTTTCAAAAGGAAATTGCAATTACAAAAATTATGGAGTCAAAAATAAGTCTTCTATGACAAGATGATTTTAAGAAATTACTTTGTTGTAAGATATAAAGTTTTTTATTCACGACTAAAATTTATCCACGTAAATTACATTCTCATTAGGTTGGATCTTTTATTATGATTAATTTTCTTTCCTTGTGGTGTAGTGAAAATACAAACTTGAAGACAAACAAGGTGTTCAAGGTAAATAGTCACTACCATAGGCATTATTATGAAGGATTACGAGTATATGACATTGAGAAAGTTGAGTTACTACAATCAATTTATAGGGAGTAAAATGACTATTTCATTAATTTGAGCTAACGATATAAAAAATATTCAACTTTCTATCCCAATTTCTCCCTAATTTTTATCCTTTTCATTCGTGAAGGCTAATAAGACCTAAAAATACAATAAAAATAAAATAAGTATCGTAAACAATAAGAAATGTTGGACCCCGATTTTTAAGTGAAATTTAGAAATAAGAAATGAAATTAATTTGAGTATTTTTGTATATGAACTTTGTTAGAGATGTATTGCCCAATGAGAAAAAAAAATTGATAGTGATGATGAATTTGAAAATTGAGTGGATTAGAAAGGGTTATAAACGTTTAAGTGAATGAGTTGATTGAAAAAGGGAAGTTTAAAAATCAAGAAATGAAAAGAAAAGGGTGAAAATTTGAAGAATTAAGAAAGTTAATTTTTGGAGATAGAAAGTTTGACTTGAGAGTTGACTTTTTTAAGGCAAAATTTGAGAAACTGGTCTTCTTAAAACTTATAGCTTATGTTGAGAGCTTTCTGTCGCCATAAAGTTTGATAGTTTTCGATATCGGGAGTGAAAGTTATTAACGGTCAAAGTTAAGTACTATTTTGATTTGGTTTAAGTTGACCTTTATTTGGCTGAAACTTTGACTGAGAAATTGACTTAGTTAGAGGTTGAATTAGACATTCAGTTCTTCATGAAAGTTGAATATTTTGATTTGATCTTTATTTTGTTATAAATTATAGAATTTTTCGATCAAGGAATAATAAGTTATGATTTTTACAAGTTTCTGTTATGGTATTAGCATGATTATTAGAAGACAGAATTTTTGTTTAAAAAATTGATTTCCTTAGAGGTTAAATTGATTTTTATGTCATTCACAAAAATTGTAGGTGACTTTCTGATCTTCACATTGATATAAAATATGACACATTTGGACCTTGGAGTTGAAAGATACAAATTTTCAAAGTTGAGTATTTGTTTACGGATTTATTAATTTGGACAGAATTTTGATTAAAAAATTGATCATTTTAGAGATGGAGTTAGTTTTTGAGTTCTTCATGGAAGTTGTAGAGCTTCCCTTAATCTTTCTATTGATATCAAATTTGTCGAATTTGGAATTCGAAATTCAGAGCTACGATTTTTGAAAAATTTGGATATATATATACATATATATAATCATATATATTTAAAAAAAAAAGGATTTCAGAAGCTCTCTCGCGAGGGCGATGTATCGCCCTCGCGAGGAGAGTCTTTGTATGAAAATTAATATTAATATTAATTTTTTATTTATTTAATTATTATTTGCAGATTTTTTTAATTATTATTTACAGATTATAGGAAATATGACCCCTCTTCAATCTTTCACTCATATCTTTTCCATCCGACATCCGATTGATTTGGTTTTCAAAGCGTTGGATTCCTAAGACAATGAATTTCATTTTAATGAGAAATTTGTAATTTTATGAGATTAAATTGAGGTTGATTAAACTAATAAAAGTGAGTTAGATAATTTTTTGAACATAGTTCATTATTTTGAGAAATTCGGGATCTTTGATGATTCGATTAGAGTGATTCTTTAGGCAAAATAAACTTAAGACATGTGGATACAAGTCATATGAAGGAAGTGAATTTCAATTTAGCCCTTAAGACTTTCAATTTCTGAATTGAAGTTCGGATTCGTGTGCAGTCTTGGATTAGGAACATCTGAACGTATTTTGTTCATAAATTTTTCTCTAGTAATCCAAATGAGGCGATTCTTAATTTGTATTAAACTAGAGAAATAGAGATACAATTTTTATGAAGACATCAAGTTTCAATTTTGTGTTTAAGAATGTCAATTTTGGGAAGGAAATAACGTACTGGAAAATGATTTAGTGTAAGACATGTTCGGACTGTTTGGAGCATAACTTTTGATGTAGTACTCCAAATTAAATGATTTTGGTGTCTAATTAAGAAAATAAAGAACATTTCTCTAGAAGGAAGTTTTGACAAATTCCTTCAAATTGATAGTGCGAAACATATCCGAAAGTAAGTATGAATTAAAGTAAAGTGCAGGGGCATTTTTGGAAGTTTACTTAAGGAATTAAGTTTAAAGGCATACAAGGAAGGGCATACTGGTCTTTGATCAATTTTTAAATGACATGGCATTATAAAGAGCAAGGGCTGTCGTTGGTTTAAGGGAGAAGCACGACAATTCTAGAACAAAAGAAAGAAAAGAATAAGAGATGAGAAAGAAAGGTGGTTTCGGCAAAAATGAAAGAGAAAAAGAGAGAAAAGCTAGGTTTCGAATTTTTAAGGGTTTCTAGAGTGAATTTTTGTTGATTTCAAAGGGAAAAGGCTGGAAAAGCTTGAAAGCTTCCTTAGGAAGCAAAGAAATTTCGAAAATGGTCCAAAAATGGAGGTAAGAGAAAATTTTCAACTTTGAGTTTTTCATAAATTTTTGAGTTAAATAGCATGGAAATGGTATGAGTTTGTGTATTATGAAGTCAATTTTGGTAATTGCTAAGTATTATGGGTTTAATTTTGGATTGAAATTAATTAGAGTTTATGCCTAATTTTGTGATTGGGGTTTTTGAAAATTATTGGCTTAGAATCATGTAAAATATGATGGATTGGTGAAATCTGATTCCAATTTTGAAGATTTTGTGTTTTATGATATTGAATTTGAGTGAATTGGTTTAGGTCAATTTTGAAATTTAAGAATTTTGAAATTTAAGAATTTTGAAAATTTATGATTTAGATGGCTTGAATATATGTGGAATTAGTATTTTCTAAGCTCAATTTGAGAAATTATGTTATTTATGAAGTTGAATTTGGGTTAGTTTGATTTAGGAAATTTTCAATTGGAAGAAAGAAAGAAACAAAGGTCAAATTGAAGCTAGGGACGAGCTCCTAGCATCGATTCGAGGTGGGTAGTATATTTATTTATTGAATTTTAAGCATAAGCATGTGATATTGAAAAATCAAGAAGAAAAACTTTGAAAAATTATTGTTTATAAAAATGTTTGAAAAATAGGATCTTCGAAGGATTAAATTTCGTATTTTAGAAATGATTTCAAGAAATTACAAGATTTAAGAAATTCATGGTTTTTGAATTATGTGACAAAGTTTGAAAAAAAATATGCATTATGAATTGGTATATGTTTGATTTATGTTTGAACGAAATAAATTGCATTCATTGTTATGCATTTGATTTATATGTGATTAAATTGATGAATTTAGATTGAATGTGAATTGATAAATGATTTGATGTGATTTGTGTATGTGCATGTGTCGAGTTCGACACTATTTATAAATCAAGTTTTCGAAATGTGCATGTGTCAGTACGACACCATTTGAAAGATTAAGATTTTCGAAAAGTGTCTACGGGCAATCCAAATTTTTGGTTCTCGAATATGTGTTTTGTGGGTTTGGTCAGGTCCCATAAGTGGGACAAGTGCGCACTTGTCTATTTTTATAACCTTCTCCCGGCTGCCCGCTAGTGGCACTGGAGTTTCGATCTCGGACTCCCATAAGTCACGGTTATACCGGACCGCGATGCGGGAAGGTGTAGTACGTTCCGTTCACGGCTACACAGGACCGCTATGCTAGAATGTGCAGTACGTTCTGTTCTGGACCGAACCAAACCATTTGATGTGTTATGTGTGTTATTTTGTTTATAAATGTGGTGCATTGCATATTTTGAAAATGCTTAAGAAATAAGAAATTTTGAAAAGTTTGAGAAAAGTTTGAGAAATAAGAAATTTGAAAAGTTTGAGAAATAAGAAATTTGTCAAATTTTCTACTAAGAAACTTTTAAAAGAAATGGCAAAAAGGTTTTGCAA
>JANJEY010000236.1:33496922-33510338 GCA_024703695.1 Erythroxylum cataractarum
TTGCTTGGAAGTTGAGATATGTGTGCTGGATGAATAGTATCCAGATTTTGGTTCCATTATTGAAGACCTGAAACTTTGAGTATTTTGCTAGGATAACAGAGACAGATTTTGTGAAATTGGTCTTCATGAAATTTGAAGATTTACTTGTTAGCTTTCTAACACCACTAAGTATTATATTTTTCGATGTGTCGATTGAAAGTTATGGTCTGTTAATGTTCAGGTGGTAATTCAGTCCAAATTGTGTTTGGTGTGCAAATGCTCTGAGGGCATAGGTTTTGTGTTTTTTGTGTTCTGATATTTATTTTGGACTGTTAAGGGTGAAATTGGCCCAAGTGACCTTCTGGAAAGTTGTAGAGGATTGTTGTAGCTTTCTAATAAGGCATAATATGCGAATTTTGGATGTAAGGTTTGTAAGTTGTGAATTTGTAAAGTTTGGATATGGGTTAGGTTTTATGATGTTTTAACAAGCTTAAGAGTGCAGCCACATTAATGGGTAAATTTGAATTGGTTAGTGATGGAATTTGTTTCTGAGTCCTTCATGAGAAGTGTAGCTTGTTTTCTTATCTTTTCAGTGATATAGAGCATATAATTGTTTGACAATGGGTTAGAAAGTTATGAATTTTGGAAGAGTGTGTTACTGTTAAGGATGACTTATATAGACAAAAACTTAGATTGAGAAATTGATTTAGTTAAGGATTGAATTGGCTTCCAAGTTGTTCATGAAAGTTGTAGAATTTGTTTTGATCTTTTGATTGATATGAAACTTGAAATTTTTGGCAAAGGGGATGGAAATATATGATTTTTGGAAAAATGATGTACTGTTTTGAATGGTAATGTGAGGACAGTAGCTTTGATTGCCTTTTTGACACCTTTAGAGGTGAAATTGGTTTGTGAGCCCTTCATGAAACTTGTAGGATTTTCTGTACTCTTTCTAATAAATCCTTATTTGTAATGTTTGGACAGTTGTGTGAAGAGATGTGTAGTGTGAAAGAAGGGAAGGTTTAATAAGAGGTTTTGAAAATTATGGAAAATTGTTTTGAAAAAAAAAGAAAAAAGAGAAAATGCGGAACTTCACATCTCGCGAGGGCGACGAATCGCCCTCGCGAGATCGAGGGTGAGCCGTTGGTCTTGCCCTCGCGAAAGAGGGCCCTTTTTATTTTTTTAATTTCTTTAATTTTTTTGTAATTATTATTACTTTCTTCATTTGTTATTAATTTGGCCCAATATCGTTCTTTTGTTAATAACTTTTTCATCCGATATCCGATTGACTTGAGTCTCTAGGCATCGGATTCGTGGATTATTTAATTTCATTTATATGTAAAATTGTTATTTTTTAGAAATGAAATTGACGGATATTGACTAGGTCGAAGTTAAAAGACCAGATAATTATTTTTCTGGTCCATCTTTTATTAATAATTGGACCTATAGAGGTCCGAATTGAGTGATTTTGGTATCAATGAGTTTCTAAAATTTAGAAAAAAAATTTGTGATGGGAAATTTTGGTATAATGCTGGGAATGTCACGAACATGCATACATGTGCATTATTAACTATTTCTGAGTGTACATTTGATAATGTTTGAATATTTTGACTGGTTTAATGACGCATTTGGAACGTCAACCTATAGACGTTGCCGAGACTTCTAGGCATTAGCTTCAGAAACAAAGGTGAGTGACCTAGACGGTTCTTCAATTATTATTTGTTTTGTTTATAGTTCTGTGGCGAATAATGGTAGAAATTATGTCTTGATTATGGATTCCGGACAGAAGGTCCGGTGTATTGGGAGATTCTGACATAGAAGTGCTATTTGTCTGAGAATTTGGGACCTCAGTGTTTAAATGTGATAAATTGTGATCGTGATTTTAATGTGATTAATTGTGAACTATTTGGTTAAATGTGATAATTTGGGAATGAGTGTGATGATGATATTGCTTCATTGCGACATATGCATTTCATGTATGAATGCATGACCAGTTAATGAAAATTGTGACCGGAGCAGCCATCGAGAGCTACAAGCTCAATGTTTATATTTGAGCCTCGAGTCCCACAGTGATTCTGAGCCTCAGGCTCAACGATTAATGCGCCCATACTGGGACAGTTTAGAGCCTCAGACTCAACGATTAATGCCCCCATATTGGGACAGTTCAGGCTCTCGGTCACAAAACCGAAATAAATTGGAAAAGTGTCACATGCGTATGTCATATGCATCTGATTTTAATCTCTTTGATTAAGTGAAAGGCTAACTGCCTTATGCTTCTGTGGTACCAATCATGTGGTACTTCTGAGTGTGAATTATGAAACATCTGTATTATGCTTGAGTGTTTTGTGAATTCAATTGGTTATGGATGTCTAATCAAATGAAATGTATCTAATTGTCTATGCTCAAGTGAAATTGCAAAATGTGATCAAATATGCAACAATGTGAATATATGTTGTCTGAATTGATGTGTTGCATGAATTAAGTGAACCATCGATGATGGTTACCTCACTGAGTTCGTAAAACTCACCCAAAATTTGCAATTATTTTTCAGGACTTAGAAGAATACCTCGTTAGGCAACGGGCATATAGCATCTGTTAATGAGTGAGAGATATGGTTGGGATCAGTTTGCGTCTGGATTAGTGTTTGATAAAATAGTATTTTTTTGAATTTTTGTATTAATGATTAGGTCTATTTGTAAATTTAACAGACTGAAATAAATTGTATTTACAAAAAGGGCCCCCGTGGACAATGTACTTATTAATGATTGTATGTTCATTGATTTCTGCTTCATGTATGTTTGTGTTTAAAAAAAAATTGATACTGAGTTTTGACTGAGTGATGTAACACGCCACCATCGCAGGGAACAGACTCGAATATCACTATCGATGTCGGGTTCGAGTCATGCGGGAGTGGAGTGTTACATCTTGAGATCTGATGGGGCCTCTTTTAGAGACATTATACAATTACTTTAAAGATGAGCGCCATACTTCTTCTCTCAATCTCCTTTAGAAGAGGATCTTTGGGGAAATGAGGTAATGCATCCAATGCATATGACAACACCATTAGACATAGGAGACTTACCATATGGAATACTAGTTGAGTTCCATTAGACCCCTTCTTGATGTTCTGTGGATACTTGATGAGGAGAGGGTAACTGAACATTTAAGGGAGATGAATGCTAACCTTAAAAGAAAAGAGTATGATCCTCTGTATGACAATGGTGAAGTTGTCATTATTATTTATGAGATATAACTTAGTTTAGACATAACATCTATTGGTATATATTATTAGGTGATTCTTCTTGTAGTGGAAAAATTAAGCATCTATGCCGAGGTTGTGGAAAAAATAAACATTTATGTTGAGATTCCTAGGATGAGATTTTCAGTTACTCAAATCAAGATAACGAAGAAAATGGAACTAATTCTTTGTATATGATCAATTAGCTAGTAATGAATAATTTTGATGACCAACCAGTCCTTTAACTCCATTCCCTCTCCTGCTTCTTTTATTTTAGTGTTATATGAGGTGGATTTTGATAGGGATTCATTATTGTCACATAAATCAAGTACTCTATTGTGATATTAAAGGTTATCAAAAGAAGAAAATTCATTTGGTATTGGGTGGTTTCCACATCTTAAAGCCTAAGTAGTCATTTGAATTTTCTTTGCAAGGTCTAATCTTCTTATAGACAGTTAGGTTCTGGTCACTTATCTTTCTTATATGATGGCTGAGGTATGAAGTTGCTCTCATTCATATGAATAAATCTACCCAGCCATCCCAATTGGTTGTAATTTTTATAATCTTAATATTTATAATTATAAATTGGTCTTTGTATTTATTGTTTTTTCTATAAAAATTATTAAAGTTGTAATTAAAATTTTTTTCAGGAAGAATATTCTTTTTATTCATATAATTTAATGATATTTTATTTTTTAATATACAATGTTTCAAATTATCAATTATTTTTGTGAAATAAATTAACAATGAAACAATTATGAATATTATATACAATAATTTGAATTAAAAATTTCACAAATAATTATAATAAACATGGTATATCATTTTTTTTAAAATACATATATTGTCTTTTTTATTCAAATTTAACATTCTTATTTAATCAATAATAAGTGAAAATGTAGTCTCTAATAAGTCTGTAGCTCCAGATATTAGAAAAATCGATTCCCCCCTAAAATAAGCCAAAATATATATCCAAAAGCTCTACTAAAATCTTAAATTTAAAGGACATAGATAAGCAATAGTCTAATAAAAACAAATATCTAAAGGGCTTTAAAGAGGAGAACTATCATTTATACAAGGTTTTATAGCAATAGGAGGTTCATTATATAGGGAAGAATTTCAAGTTGAATGCATGTCTTGCCTTCCTTAAAACCAAGAACTTTGAGGCTTAAAACTATGATAATATGACTTAGTCCTTCATAAGGGGTTCCATGCCTATAAGGATTTGATCAAAAGAATACATGAGGGCTTTTTAACTGATTGATTATCTATTGAAAATATTACAAATTCTTTTTTCGATGATCATAAACCTAAGGTGGATAAAGATGATTTTACAAATTTATTGGAAACGAAAAAATTAACTTGGTGCAGTAACTGGAGTGATGAGGATGAAATTATCTCTAGGCGTATTGAGTAAAGATGTAAATGTTATCAATTTTTTTGTTTTTAATCATACATATTTTATTCAAGAGATTTATCATATATTTTGTAAAACTTTTAGTCTGATGTTTTATGAGGCATTTAGCCTAACATTTTAAGTTATTATGGAATGTGTTAGACCTAAAAATAAGAAACATGTCATATTTATAAAAATACGATTACACTAGTACGTGCTTAAAAAATATAAAGCCTAAAGTGTTGGCCATTCTAAAGTCCTCAGAATCTTAGATCCATCATGTCTTTCCAGCTTGTACTATCAGGTCTAATAATATCCATCACACGATATGGGTCTAATTCTGGGTGAACTTTCCCTCATCTTCAAGTCTATCGGTTATATCATCCATCCTTAATGTAATATGCGTTTTTCTCAATAGCCTATTGCCTTACTCTTCTTTAGTTAAAGATTTTAACATATTGTTGATATATAAGGTTCTTTATATTTGAATTTTATATCTTTTATATCCTTTATCTTATAAAATGTAGTTTTTTTCTTAACTACGATTCATCATCGTCAAGTTTCAAGTTTTCAAAGTATGATGTAGAGATTTTTAACTTAATTACGGTTATTAGGCTATAAGCCAAGGTACAAGAGGTTTCTTATATAGGTATGTTTATAATTATTCGATAAATTTAGAGGATATTTTACAATTCATCAACCCAAACATTTTTTATCTTTCCTTGCTTTTAGACCTTATAATATGGTTTTTTTTGGTGAATTATGTTTGAATATTAGCTTTTAGGTGTGTAAAAAATTTAAAGCCTTTCCTGATACGTAAGAAGTATACAATTTCTTCATACTTTAAGGTTTATTGTTTTCACAATAGTTAAAGTAATGTTACATTTACTTATATGATTTATTAAAAATTTCTCCAATTTTTTCCCTATAATAGTTATGTAAAACTGTGCCTTTACCTATAGAGTAAAGCAATCTCCTACTACTAGGATGAACTTATGATGTTTAGTCATTAGTAGAAATAGACATAAGATTGCTAAACTAATTGCATGGATTATATCAAGGATGAATGGGAGAATATTCTACCATAAGTTGGTTGGTGATAAAAACTTGAATTTCTCTTGTAAGATATGAGAATATACCATATACATGTTCATTATAGTAAAACAGAAATGCAAAATTTTAATCTTATAGCTCCCGCCATTAATGTTGAGATGTGATTGGTGTGAGGGCTCTTTGAAGCTTTAACAGATGCAATCAAATGTTGTGTACATAATAATGCCAAGTTAAAGACTCAACAATAGTTTTAATATCTTAGTTTGATTATTGAACTGTGTAATACGTTGTACATTCATTTTATAGAGTATGTTCTATATATAGTATACTAGAGTAATTTATTGAGGTTATAACGGAGTTCATGAATAAACCAGAGATGGTTCTGGACTTGACTAGAAATTTCTCAAAAAAATTCTTGAAACTCTAAAAAGCTATATAATGAGTCCAAATGAGCTTTAAAAGTTCTAAAATGTGCTTTGGAGATTACAATGGGAAGAAAAACTGTAAGGCGGAATGAATCCAGAAAGATTGCCTCAGTTCGGATTGTTCTCTACAACTCAGGGATATGAAGTTGGAATCGCTGGTAATCGCGGATCGGTATGCCGCGAAGAACTGTACTAACCTATCAACAGTAACACTCTCAGGGCTTAGCAAGAGAAGAAAGTAGAAAGAGGGCATTTTGATCACTTTGCACGGGTCCTCGTAAGGGAATTTGAAATTCGATTAAAGACAGATTCGACATAGTGACGGTTTGATGATACAAGAGGGAAGTTCTATAAAAACAACAGGAAGAATTGCTCAGATACTAGTGAGTGAAGCTTATTTAGTTCGTGTTATAACATGAAAGACATCCTCTATTTTCAAATCCTTTTTGAGCCTACGATTCCCCTAATAATGGATCTAATTAGGATTGCAGTCCAAAGGAACTGAACGGAGATTGTTTGAATATAATTTGGGTAATCTGAAATTATCATACTAAAATGCCCTTTTTGGAAATAATGGGTATTAATGGATTTAAACCCATTAAAATTTTTTAAAGCATCCAATCAATAAGTATTGGCCCTAATTAGAGTATTTCATGATCAATTTGATGATAAGATAGTTGTGGAATAATTTTGGGATTTAATTTTGTTAGTTGGTGAATTAAATGCATTAAAGGGCAATTTGGTCCTTTTGTAGACATTAAGGGAAATCTGGTCTTTTTCCATGATGTTAGTGGATTGATGAGTCATTAAAGATGACTAATGAGAAAATGACACGTGTGTGATGAGTCATTAGTGATGACAAATAGGAAGGTGACATGTGTAATTCAGTAAATGAGTATATAAAACAAAAGACATTTTGCTTCATTTTGTCAGAGTGTCATGAGAGTGGCATTAAAGAGCCCAAAAAATTAAAAAGAGAGAGAGAGAGAAGCAAGAGTGGGTTTTGGCCATTGATGAGAGAAAGGAAGGAAAAGAGAGAAAAAAAAGAAAAGAGAAAGGAGAAGAGAGAAGCGAGAGCTACGACTAAGCCATAAAGAAATAATCCAAGGAAATTTTCATGCTCTTCCACTTCCAGTCAAGCATCTAACAAGATTTCATAGCTATCCAAGTGAAGAGGAAAAAAAAATGGGTAAGAAAGCTTAATAATTTTGTTGAAAATTTGGATTTGATGAGTTATAGTTCAGATTTGGTTTTGATGGTGTAAATTGCACCTTTTTGATGAGATTTCAAGGTTTATTACCTTGGAAGCAATTGGGAGAAGATAACCATGAGAATCTAGTGTATGGAACCTTGGTCAAAGTTGATCAAAGGTTAGATCTATTGCCTAAAGTGTTTTATTTTGTCATTTGATTGTTTAATATTAATGAATGACATTAGGAAGTTAGTTTACTGATGAAAGAATGGAAGAAAAACCATTTAAATGATTAGATGAGTTTTTTTCCATGGTTAGGGTTTTTAATGTATTATGATCCAAGCTCCTATTTTGATTTTATGATGTTTATATCATGATTTTGATGCTAAAGAAGTAAAAAAATGAGAAAGAATTGGTTTTGATTGAAATTTGGTTTAAGATGCATGATTTTGTAAAAAGTTGTTAATGAAATGTTATGGCTTAATTGTTGTATTAAAATGTCATGGAAGTGAATTTGGATTGGCTTTAAGAGCTAGAAATCAAAGGGAAAGTTAATGTTAAATATGTTAGGTTTACCTTAAAAGCATTTTTAGGATAAAAGTATGATTATGATGTAATGACCATGTGAAAGTGATTAAGGATGGTCATTAAGAGTATTTATGGTATTGAAATAATTAGAAGTGTTATGGTATTAGTTGGAGAAAAAAAATAGTATATGAAGTATATATGGAAAGTAATGATGTCGACTTGGTTTATGGTGTATTTGATTGGAAAATATGTTAAGGAGTTAAATGTATTCGTATTAGGTTTTTGGATTAAAAACGAAACCAATTAAAGGATTTCAACATGGTGAAAAGGAAACTAGCAAGATGTAAGTGTATTTAATTGTTTTATATGACTAAATTATTTACAAAAGAATTGATGAAATATGAGTTTATTTTAATTGTTTTATATGACTAAATTCTTTGCAAAAGAATTGATGACATGGGCATAATTTAAATTGAGTTTATGTAAATAGTTTTCACTTGATCATGAAATGAATATTTATGTTGAGTTTTATACAAATGGTATTTACAAGTGAATATTTCTACCATAAGTGTATACTTTGGCGATATATGAGTTTTAATTTAAAAGTTAAATTTTATATGATTGGGAGTTACCTTAAAATAATTCAATTACAAATCCTCCCATACTTAATTTAGAAAATAAGATGAGTCATAAATGTAAGAGTTACTTTTGCCTATAGTACACTGCTAGTTTGAATGGGTTTAACCAGTTGGGGTTAATCAATTCAAAACTAGCTCCGTGACTTTAAGCCTAGTGTACCATATGGTAAAGAAACTGGTGGTGGGCTATGTTGAGCAAGAAAAGTTATGTAATAATAATAATAATGCCACTATTTATTTTTAAAAGTGATTTGAGAGATACTATATAGTACCAATTCTAGTAGTTGGCTTATTTTCAGAATAAAAGTTTTCATAAAACTTATTGCCATCACTGTTTATTATTTAAGAAAAAAGGAAAATGGAAACTTGTATATTATGAGTTTAAGATGGAAAAACATTTTGGAATAGTATTTCAGAAAAATTGAATTTTTGGTTTATGAAATGTTATGTTATTACCAGATTTGATAATGCACGAATAAATTGTTATGCAAATGCTTTAATATGAGTTTTATGATTGTATGAGAATATTTTAGTTATTTTGTTATAAAAAGTCAACTTCATTAATAAATTGATTAACACTCACTAAGCTCGTTAGCCCAAGTATGTGTACAGGTGTTGTAGTAATTGGGATTGCAACCCAAGATTAGTTGTATCGTCGAGGGATGTTGTGTTTGTTTCATATTGATATGTACATTTTTGTAAAGGATGGATGTTTATAAAGGATTTTAAATGAAATGCATGAATATGTTTTAGCTTTTTAAAGTTTATTTTAGTGATTGTTCAAAATTTGTTTGGGGTTGCTTTTAAGTGGACTTGAAGTCCAAGATTTGTATTTGAGAAATTAGTGTGAATATAGAAGTGTTTTGAAATTTTACAGCACTTTTGGAAATTTTAGGAATGTCAAAATGCAGTCATTGTGCCATTGTGCTGCCAAAAATTTAAATAATAAAATGATTTAGAAAAAGAAAAAATTTCCCATTATTTTTCACATTTTAAACTTTTAAAATATAATAGGTTTTAACCATTTGAACGACTTAGCTTGACTTAAACCCCTTAATTGAGTTAGATATTGATTGGAGGGCTACGGCGGGGTCATCAGGAGGGCTCCACTTGGGTTCTGGAAGGGAAACTCTAGGTTGGTTCATTTTAGGTGGTGCCAAAGCTAGGTTTTAAATAAGGTTGCCTTTATACGTGTTAAGATTTTATAATGTGTTTTTACATAGTTTTTGGGAAAAGGGTAACCCAGAAAGCTTTGTTATTTTCCATGCATCTGAGTTTACAAAACTTTTCTAATGTTATATAGTTTATCTTTGAGTTCAAAACATTATGGACTAATGAAACCTTAGGGGCCCCAAAGCTACACCAGAGGCTCCAACACTTGAAGTACCTTCAGCTTAGGAGGCCATGCACAGGGACGATTTAGTAAATTTTTTCTTTATGAATTAACCCCGTTAAGAGTAGTTAATACTGGAAAAACTATTAGTGGAATTTTTTTGCCCTTGAGTGAACTATACAAATACGAGTAGTGATGATGTGTCAATAGCAAGAGGCCCTTGTAGTGTTAGGGAGTTTTATTGAGCCTATTTATAAGTTAAGTGCAAAGTCATTTGATGAGAGGAGAGACCCCTGAAACATTTGAAGCTCAATACCAAGGTGTAACTAATATGGAAGGAGACCACCTGCATAGGCTGGGGTAATTGTAGTAACCCAACAGGATGCTGAGGATACATCTAGTATGGTGATAAGTAGCAGTGGTGATGAATATATTGACATTCATCCTAGAACTATGAACTCGTATTTGCTAAAAGATTATGTTAGATAAATTAGAGTAAAGATGGACCTTTTTGAATTCCATATAATAATAACTACTTTCACTAAAGCTATGCTAGTAGCGTAAAACGTTCATAGAGATAGTTACATAGTAGCTAGACTTAAAAGCTCTCTAATGAGTTGATCTTATTAGATATCCATGATTATGAAGAAGTCATAATAGGAAGGAAATTGTGTTGAACCCCGAATTTTCTTGGAAGTTAAAAGTTGAAACATGATCACTGAGTATGCTTCAGTGTTTTAACCATAATTTTTTTCTCTAGTTATCCAAATGTGATGATATTTAATTTGGAGTAAACTAGAGAGATAGGGATACAAATTATGCGATGAAATCAAGTTTCAATTCAATCTTTAAGAATTTCAATTTCGGGATGGAATTTGAGCACAGAATATTGTTTCAGTATAAGAATAGTCCAAAAATAATTGGGGTATAACTTATAGATTATGAAACCAAATTGAATGATTTTGATGTCACTAGAAAATTAAGACAATGAGGAACATTTTTCTAGAAGGAAATGCTATCAAAAATTTTCAATTACATGATCAGAAAAGGTCTTGATTTTTTGGAAGAAGTTAGGCAATGACTTAAATGAATTTTAAGGTCTTAATAGAGTAATTTTGTGGAGTTAATTAGCATGTTAATTTGAGTAAGGTTTTATGACATAGGTTAATTGAATCATAGTGTTAAGGTGGTATGATTTCATGAGGGGCAAAAGTGGCAAGTCACTTAAGCATTTAAGTTACAAGGCATATAAGAAAGGGTAGAAGGGTTTTTGTGCACTCATTAATGGAATAATTGTAATAAGAAGGTTTGTTTGGATTTTAAAGAAGAAGGAAGCACGAAATTGAGAGAAGAGAAGAGAGAGAGAGTCGTAGAGAACAGAGAAAGGAGAGAAGAAAAAGAAGAAGAAGAAAGAAACTAGGGTTTCAACTTTGTTTGGCTTTCAAGAAGGAATTTATGGTTGTTTAAGAAGAGAAAAAGATGGAAGAAGATGAAAGCTTCCATATAAGCCAATAAACTCTTCACTTGGTGAAGATTCAAGGTAAGCTTATGTTTAATATTTTAGATTTTTGAGAAGATTTTGGTTCATATAGCTTAAGAAATTTATGGATTTAAGGATTCTAGGATCAATTTTAGTGAATATGTCTTATGGGTTTCTCAGTTGGAATGCCTATTGATTTGGGGATTTTTGTGTCAATGTTGAAGAAAATCAAGAGGGGGAAGAGAAGGAAGAGTAAAGGCTTTTTGAGCAAGGTTTTCAAGCAAGAAAAATTAAGGTGGGTTCCATGTTTATAATAGAGTAAATAAGCCACTTTTTTTTCTTTAAATCAAGAAAATTTAATAATTTAAATTGCATCATAAGTGTTGCATTAATTGTGTCTTGAATGAATTGCAGAATTGCTACATGTTTAATTTGTGAATTGTGTGATGATTTATGAAATGATTCCTTTGAAAGGATTACATGTTTATGAAATCATGTTTTTGGAAATTGTTTTCGAAATACCTCGTGTTTATGAAAAATCAAGTTTCAAAAAAATGTCATTTTGGGAAACAAGTTTGAAATACATGTTATGTGGGTTTTGGTAGTCCATCTAAGAAATGTCACGTGCACGTTGACTAAGAATCGGTTTCTCCCGCCTGTCTGCTAGTGGCACGGAGCCCCTTCAAGGACTCCCTCAAGTTTACAGCTACACAGGACCATTATATGGGAATGTATAGTGCATCATGAATATGGATCTACCCAAACCATTTTTGTAGCGCCCCCTCACCGTAGAGTATACACCGGGGTGCCCGTAGGTCGTACCGATGCGTAACCTACGACGAGGGTGCACTACGAAACGATCACTTCTATAAACCTCATGGCATCAACATAAATAAAGCAGTAATATCAAATTTGCTAAATTTTAAAACTGAAAGATCTCTTTTCATTCATCTTATACAACTGTACAAGTTCGAAAGAACTAACACAACTCCTAGATAAGTCATCCATAAAATATCACAAAAGATCCCCAGCTGACAGACCTGTGGGCCATGCTCCTCTCGCCGGCACACACAGCAGGAAAAGTCTCACTGACCGGAGCTAGAAGTCACACTATCACTGTCCTGAAAAATAGATGCAATGTTGGGTGAGTTTGCGAACTCAGTGAGAAACCATCATCGATGGTCCACCCAACTCATGCATATCCAAACAAGCACACAATATCGTATATATATCATAAACAAGAAATCACATGCAGTCAATTTCACATTTATAAGGCGATATGCCTTTCACACAATTCACATGTAAGCATTCATATATGTAATATGCATGTGACTCTTTCATTTTCTTTCGTTGTTGTGACCGTGTGCCTAAGCTCATATACGTTGAGCCATAGACTCTAAAAATATTGGGCTCAAAAGCCCTAATACGTTGAGCATAAAGCTATGAATAATCGTTGGGCACGAAGCCCTATGTGTTGAGCTTAAAGCTCTGGATACGGTGGCTGCACCGGTCACAACTGCCTTTATCTGATCATTCTGTTATGCATGTATGCACATGTCCAATTTACAATACATGCATCACACTAAATCTGAATATGCCTAATTCTTACCAATTAGAACCAATTATGAACAAATTATACACAATTAACACTTCTATATCACAGACCAAATATTTCGAACACCTGTGGTCCGAAATCAATCAAAACAAACACATACAATCCATCCTTAACTCCTCATGGCATATTGCATCAAATTTTAACACATATAGGTTGAGAAACCAACTAAGTTACTCACCTGAGAACTTCCGAGCTACTGCCGAAAAGTCTCGCCTACGTCGGACAATCGGCGGTCAACTGGCACCTCTATAACAATCAAAACATAAATAATATTACTAATTGTATCCATTCCAATGCCCAATGATGCATATGTATCGAATAGTGTACGTACTATACATGTTATGACATTTCCGACACAAATCCGAATTTCCCGATCTCAAATTCTAATTCCCGAATTCATCATCTCCATATTGAATTTAATCCATAACTAATTGAATCATCAATTTCCTAAATCCCAAAACTTAAAACCTCAAATTTCATTTTCAGAAGCAGCATTCCTCGCCGCGGCGAGCTCCCCTTTTCTCTTTGCCTTCAGATCG
>JANJEY010000236.1:33518728-33531156 GCA_024703695.1 Erythroxylum cataractarum
CTTTGTTCAAAAGCAAACATGAAATTAAGTGAATTCTTCTCACGGATTTCGCTCTTACACTCAAGTGTTTGTGGGTAAGGTGTTTCGCTCACAACTCACTCTATCATGTTGCACTACCATAGGCTTGCAATTTTACCAATTCTCATTTATTCAAATCACATGGCCTAATAGATCATGAGGACTTTATCGAGGGTTGTAATGGGGCTAGGTTCATAGGTGAGGTAAAAGAAGTGGTAAAAAGGTTGATCACAAGTTTTCACAAAGCATTAAGTAAAAAGGGACACAATTAAAATTCTGAGATAAACATGAAAAGGAACTGCAACTACTCATTCTAACTCAAGCCACTATACTTTATTCTTTCTACTTTTTCTTTTTTCTGATTTTTCTCTTTTTGTTTTTCTTTTCCCTTTTTTTCTTATTTTTTGTTCTTTTCATTTTTTTGTTCTTTTTTTTTTCCGAATACACTAAGAACAAGGGCAAATCGTAAACAAGAACAAAAATAACAACAATTGAGTAGAAGTGCCTATAAAAATATCTCAGAACACAATGTATAACAAAAGTCCCAAATTACTTAATGTTTCATTCAACTTGCGTTAAGGTAAAGCTGATGGGGTTTTCGGGTTTCTAATGTGAAGTGATAATTTGAAGAACAAGGATAAGGCTCAAAAGTGTTTGCAAAGGGCAATTGAATAGGTGGGTCAATTTTTAGGCTAATGGTGTAAAATCAAAGAAGGCCTTAATCACTTCTGTAGCCCATATGATCAAACAAACTCAAACCAGTTCCATGCAAGTTTTGAAGGCAACAAGACTAGAGGAGCATCACACATTCAAACAAATAATATGACATAAAGAGGATGTCATTTAGGCTCAAGTTCGCTCATAGGTTGAAGTTAAGAATTTACCTTAGTTCCACGATTTACTTCCTCACTCCAATGTCAGAATTTTGACTAAGTCTATAAGATCAACTATCGCAATTAATCAACATGTTCCATCTCAAAAATTACTCAGCCCAAATTAATTTCATGTATGTCCTCAATTTCATCCAAACTAATATGATCAAGTGTCATGGCTCAACATGCAACTCCATACAGAAATCAACAAAACAGCCACAACAATCCAAAAATATTCACACAAAAGCCACAATTTTGCCACATCAAAAGTCTAAAGTTCTCCCCCACACCTAAACCAACATTGTACTCAATGTTAAAGAAGCATAAAAACAAAATAAAGGAAAAGGTAAAGAAAGCTTCTCTATTGGTGAAGTGCTCAATCAAGGAACCACAAATTTGTAGTGGAGAAAAGTCAGCCGCAAGTTAGATGGACGTGGTAAGTCTTCGGGAGCCACTCTTCTTACCGGGCATTGTGCCAATTTCGTGGGAGACAACCTGCAAAGAAGATATTAACGCAACACCCAAAGTCACAAAAGAGGGTAGCTAGGTGAATGAGCAATGACAGATGGGAGATGCGTGAAGTTGTAGTGATTAGGTGAAATTAATTGACTAAGATGAGTTGGTGGAGAGAATCGACAGCTGGAGATTAAAGACGAGAGAAGGGATTTAGGGAAAACAAAGAGGGAAACTATAGAGGGAAAAGAGGGGAGGCGGTAACTTAAAGAAATTTTGTTTTTTTTTTAATTTTTTTTAAAGACAAGATGGAAATTAAAATTGCAAAATAAAAAATATTAAACTAAATTCCTAACTAAAATTAATTAAAAAAATAAAAATAAAAGAAAGTTTCTAAAAACATAAAAGAAAGGATACGAATGGGGTGCCTCCCATTAAGCGCTTATCAAAGGTCATAAGCTGGACCCTTGGCATATGTTCATCATCCATTATCAAATGGGTGCTTGAGTCCAACAGGAAACATGTTCAAACTTCGTGAGGGGCCTGGAACAACTTTCCTTGAATGCTGCTCCTTGTCAGCACGATGCTTTATGACTTCTGATGAGTGGAACTTTATCGCTTCACCGTCATACTCTAATGTCCACTCGTCTTTTCGAGCATTGCCCTTCTCACACCAGGATGGTCTCTGTAAAGGTAACGCCAATGGTTGTTGAGACTTAACATCCTTCTTCTTACTGTCGGTCTTCAGCTCGCTCGCGCACAGCTCTCCCAAAAACTGCACTTCTTGCGGCTCTTCCTGTTCTTCTTCTACTTATGCTTGTAAATAACTAGGAAAAGGAAACGAAATTTGGTTAGCGATAACATGAACTATCTCACTTACCTTAGGAGGTTGCATATCCTCCATCCTTTCTTGAATTGTAATCTCTTCCTCTTCTAACTCTGCTTGTTCTTCCGTCTTTGTTTTGAAAAATCGACTTGGAAAAAAAGGTGGAAGCACCTTATTTAGCACCCATTTTTGCGTCAATTCAGGTTGTGCTAAAATTTTTTCAAAACTTTGTACCTCCATTCGATTAACGGTAACTGCAATTTAACTTAACTGGTTTTCCAAATTCCTTTGTTGATTTTCCAAATTTTGGATACTTGTTTCAGTATTTCGCTAAAACATCAAAGTGTTAGCGGTCAAAGTTTGCAACATAATTTCCAAAGAAGACTTACCTTCGGCATTTGATTTCATATTCAGATTTTGTCGAGGCACGTACAGTTGTTTAAATTGTTGGGACTGAAGAGTCCTCGTCTCCAAAATCATTATGATCTCCTCCAAAGACATATCATTAGCTTGTGGTGGCGATGGTAGAGGTGGAGGCTCGAAGTAGGATTGCTCTTCATAGTAACTTGGTGGAGAAGTGAATCCATACTTTGTATTCTGAAAACGTACAAGAAGAACAACCAAAAAATGAGCAAACTTCACATACCTTAGCTTGTTGGTTGTCTCTCGGTACTAGCACGACTAAGGGTGTGAAATCCGCCACTTGATGGTCAAACCTGGAAGTCATAACAGATGAAAAATTAGAATTAAAAGCATACTGATAGTGAGCCATGCCGCCAAAAGATCGAAAAATCAGAAAGAGCTGTGAAACTGAAACAAATAGAAGACAAGATAACCAAGCTCAACGAAACCAAAAACAAAAACAAAAACAAAAACAAAAACAAAAACAAAAACATCACTAACAAAAATTGTTAAGAAATTCCCCGGCAATGGCGCCAAAATTTGGTGATGCTGTCGCCTGCAACCAAATATAAAAGAAATCACTTCTGTTAAAATAATTTAATGTAGTAGCATTAAGCGGATATCGTTCCCACAAGGAATCTTTAACGGTAAAGTTTAGCTAGTTTAAATGGCATAAATAATGAAAATAGAGAGGGGGTTTTGTGACGACAATATCAGAAAATGAAAGGAAAAATCACAAATCGAAAGCAATAATTAAATATGAAAATTCAATAGGAAAAATACCTTGGTTTCGAGTCACCGATGTTATCATGCTATTACGAATCCTCGACATAAAATTACAATTATTAATAAACATCCATTGGGGGAAATTTTCTCTTAAGTGTAATGACTAGAAACATGTATTCTAGTAATCTTATTAAGCAACAACCTAGATACGATCATAGGTAAAATTGAATAATAGCATTAAGGATTAAGAATCAATGACAAGTGATTAAAATGTATGACATGAAATCAATCAAGTGGATATTTTCTTAAAATTTTCCAACTCTAACGTAGAGAGATTAATCCTAATTGCTGCTTATGGTTACCGAAATTGAACGTCATATTCCGTTAACCTAGCGATTAAATTAATTAATCTCTAGTGCGCACCTAGAAACTAAAAAATTCAATTAAAAAGATAGATCTAAAAATATCCAATGTTCATCAATAATCATAAAAAGTATCTAGAAAATCTCACCATAATAATATCTAACATGGATTCCTCAACTAAGATAAGAAAACTAGCTACTCATACTTGAATTGAAACCAACAGAAATAACAAACGAAACAGTCCCCATAACTGGTCTTTAATGAAAAAATTTACAACTCCTATTTGAAATCTACAAAAAATAAAAGCAAGAAGAAATTGAAGGTGAGGCAGTCCAAGAATCTTAAGTCCTACGATAACACTACTTGAGAATTTTAGAAGACATAAATCAGAAAAAGCAAGAAGAATAGAAGGCGCGACAGTCCCCCAAAGATCCTAAAACTCTATTCTAAACCTATCCTAAACTACGATAGCCTCCCAAGAAAGAAAATACATCCTTTTATTCCTAACCCTAACACCCATTTATGTACGACAACCACCAAAAGCCTCCTATTTGATGTGAATCTCTCTATTATCTTGTCTTGATTTTGTCCAGATTAAGTGGTCTTCTAATTTCGGTGGGAGACTTCTTGGAAAAAGGGTCAGAGGATCTTGGGCGATTATGTTTTAATTGGAAACGAATTCTAGAAAATCTGCCGATTTCAGATTCCATCCTTAGGCGTGCCCATGCCTAATCTCTGAATTTTGGCCAGATTGGGAATTTCAGATTTCTTTCCTTCTTTTGCTTCTTTTTGATCCTTTTCTGTCCTTAGAGTGTTGAAAACTATCTATAAACAATTATAGAACAATTCCATTAAATTCGGATACCAATTTCAACACTTTAACACTAATTACGCTCAAAATATATGCAATTTAAATGAATTAACAGATTTACAAGAGGAAAAGAGGATATAATGGAAAGGTATAGACTTTTTGAGCTAGATTGGTAGGTAAAGGCTATACTCAAAAATAGGTTATAGATAATGAGGAGACTTTTTCTCCGGTTGCTATACTTAAGTCTATCAGAATTCTTTCGACCATAGTAGCCTAGTTTGATTATGAAATATGGCAAATGGATGTCAAGATCGCATTTCTTAATGAGGATCTTCAAGAGACCATTTATATGGCCGAACTTGAAAGATTCGTTGAGCCAGGTAATAAGCATAAGGTATGCAATTTGCATAGGTCCATTTATGGACTTAAGTAAGCATCTAAGTCTTGGAACATTAGGTTTGATAAGTCTATCAAAACTTATAGGTTCATACAAAACTTAGATAAGCCTTGTGTCTATAAGAGCATACAAGAAGGCAAGGTTATTTTCCTAATCCTGTATGTCGATGACATTCTGCTCGTTGGGAATGATGTAGGAATGTTATTTATGGTTAGGGGATGACTAAACGAACAATTCTCAATAAAGAATTTATGGGAGGCTAGCTATGTTCTAGGGATCAAGCTTATATGGGATCATAAGAGCAAACTGATAGCCGTGTCTCAAATAACCTACATTGAGAACATGTTTAATAAGTTTGGCATACAAGAGGGGTCTCATGATAACTGAAATTGACATGGAGAGAGAAGAAGGGGTTGTTGCAATTTTGACTCACTCTCCCCTATCATGCATGCATAGCCAAAACAAGAATGAGAAGACTCATTTTTAGCTTTTTTCTTCTAAGAAAAATCTCCACAAAATATTTCTTCTCCTTTCCTACCAAAGGATCTTGTTAACCATGTTATCTAAGAAGAACAAGTGGTAGATCAGATTGGTCGAGGATACAACAATAAGGAGAGGATACACTGGCAAAGGAAAGGATAAAAAAGAGTCAAAGCTATAGAAAGGATTTAGAGAAGATGCAAAAGTGAGGAGCCAAAGCTAAAGTAAGGAGTCTGTATATTTGTACCACCTTGTTCTTATGTAAATTATTTTTCTTATATCGTATCATGTATGGCTGAGACATGTTGACTTTGTTATGTTATTTCTACTGCATTTTGATTTCAATTTTTTTAAAATCTACCGTTTTAGTCAAATCTTGCATACTTTTATTTTTGATCCAACAGAATCAAGACTGATGATTAAACAATACTTTTGGGAGTAATGATCAGTTTGATGTAAGTTTTCAATTGTGTGTATGGTAGTATATTGATTCTAATTGCTGAACATTCATTATTTTAAGTTTATTTTGATGTAAGTCAATTGTTTTGTTTCTTAAAAGTCAGATGAGTGAAAATGGTGGTAACATTTTCAAGGAAAAGTTAATGATAAGTTTTGATCCATAATGGACAATTGTCTCACTAAAATTTAGGTACTATTTTACAGATGAGTATAGTTGACAATTGGTAGAATGATACGAATTATATATGAGACTTTTGAACATGTGTGATATGGAGATTTTAGATAATTAAAAAGTTTTAGTAATTAATAAAGAACCCATATTGAGTTATGAGGTATCTAAAATCACATAAGTGTCTTGTGGTGTTAGAAATGGACAAGTAAAAATGTTAGTATTCAACATTAGAGTTGCACAGTGGAAGTATGAGGTATACCCCTTGCTTGAAGAGATTGAGATCTGATAAGCTCGAAATTGCGTTATGAGATAGTAAATTTTGAACTCTAGGAAATTGAATGGTTTTTAATGTGAATAGGGAATTCTGTTAGTGTCTTACGACATGATCTTTAATGATTGATTTGCTTCTAAAAAATATGATGGGAAATGACAAAGGTACAATAAATAGTTCACTAGTGGTTATGGATTTGAGATTCGAGAGCCAAGGAGTCCACGTGAGGTATAAGAAATACAAGAAAAATATTATTGAGTTGTGTTTATAATTAGAACAATGAGAAAGGAAATGTTTATTATTTAGAAGTATATGAGAACAATTATTTTGTGAGAGCTACAGTTACGCTGAATTTTTGCGAATGTCATCATAGAAAGGAATAGTCTATTTTAGACAACATGATAAGCTAAGCCCAAGTTATATTGGCCTCTATGAAGTGATTGATAGAGTGGAAGCATGGAGAATGGATACAAAGTCAATATCAATTTTTTAGATGACTAATTTTGTTTAAAATTTTGAGGACGAAATTTCTATAAGGAAGGGAAAATTTATAATATCCTAGTTCGATTATTGTATTGTGTAACGTGTTATACATGAATTTTATAGAGTATGCTCTATTTATGGAGTACTAGAGTAATTTAAACATTTAAATGTATCATTAAGGTTATAAGAAAGATTACGAATACACTAGAGATGGTTGTGGACTCGACTAGAAATTTCTCAAAAAAATCTCTAAAAACTTTTAAAAGCTACAGAATTAGTCTGAATGAGCTTTAAAAGCTCCAAAATATGGATTGGAGATTTAGTTGACACTTTTGAACGAAATTAGACGATTTCGATGACATTCAGTGAATTTTGGATTCAATTCGAAAAATTTTCCAATCAACCAAAAAGTTATCGAACAATTTTGAATACAATGAAAAGATCTAGAATGAGGATTGGAGTCCATAAGAAATGAAACGGGTCAAAATGGAGGTTGTTTGAATAGAATTTAGGTAATCTGAAATTATTAGACTAAAATGCCCTTTTGAAAAATAATGGGAATTGATGATTTTAAACCCATTCAAAAAATTTTAAAACATCCAGTCAACAAGTATTGACCCTAATTAAAGTAATTCATGGGTAATTTGATGATAAGATGGTTGTGGAATCATTTTGGGATTTAATTCAGTTAGTTAGTGAATTAAATACATTAAAGGACAATTTGGTCATTTTGTATCCATTAAGGGCAATTTGGTCCTTTTGCATGATATTAGTGGATTGATGAATCATTAGAGATGGTCAATGAGAAACTGACATGTGTGTGATTAGTCACTGGTGATGACAAATAGGAAGGTGACATTTGTAATTCTTTAAATGAGCATATAAAATTTTGCTTCATTTTGTGAGAGTGGCCTTAAAGAGCCCAAAATCCAAGAGAAAATTAGAGAGAAACAAGAGTGGGTTTCATCCATTTATGAGAGAGAGGAAGGAAGAGAGACAGATAGAGAGAAAAAGAAAAGAGAAAGGAGAAAAGAGAGCTACAGAGAAATGATCCAAGGGATTTTTTAAACTCTTCCACCTCCAATCAAGCTTCTAATAAGATTTCATAGCAATCCAAGTGAAGAGGAAGAAGAAAATGGATAGGTAAGCTTACTAATTTTGTTGAAAATTTGGATTTGATGGGTTATAGGTTGGATTTGGTTTTGATGGTGTAAATCGAACCCTTTTGATGAGATATCAAGGTTTTATTTCATTAGAAGCAAATGGGAGAAGAACACCACGTGAATCTAGTGTATGGAACCCTAGTAAAACCTGGTCAGAGGTGAGATCTATTACCTAAAGTGTTATTTTTTCAATTGATGATTTAATGTTAAAGAATTATATTAGCAAGTTAGTTTGTTGCTGAAAGAATGGAAAAAAAACCATAGAAATGATTAGATGAGTTTTTAGCCAAGGTTAGGGTTTTTAATGTATTATGATCCAAACTCCTATTTTGATGTTTTATGATGTTTATATCATGATTTTAATGCTAATGAAGTTAACAAATGAAAAAGAATTGGTTTTGATTGAAATATGGCTTAGGGTGCATGATTTTGTAAAAGGTTGTTAATGAAATTTTATGACTTAAATGCGTGTATTAAAATTTCATAGAAGTGAATTTGGATTACCTTTAAATGTTAGAAATCAAATGGAATTGAACTAGAAAGTTATTGTTAAATATGTTATGTTTAGTCTTAAAGGTATTTTTAGTATAAAAGTATGATTATGATGTAATGACCTTGGGAATTTGATTAAGGATGGTCATTAAGTATATTTGTGGTATTGAAATGATTAGAAAAAAGTTTTATGTTATTAGTTAGAGAAAAAAATTAATATATGGAGTACATGTGGAAAGTAATGATGTTGACTTGTTTTATTTTGTATTTGATAGGAAAATGTGATAAGGACTTGAATGTATTCGTATTAGGTTTTCGAATCGAAAAACGAAACCAACTAAAGGATTTCGACATGGTGAAAAGGAAACTAACAAGATGTGAGTGTATTTAATTATTTTATATGACTAAATTCATTGCAAAAGAATTGATGACATGAGGGTATTTTAATTTGAGTTTATGTAAATGATTTTCATTTGATCATGAAATGAATATTTATGTGGAGTTTTATACAAATGATATTTTAGAAATGAATATTACTAGCATAAGTGAATTCTTTGGCAATATATGAGTTTTAATTTGAAAGTTAAATTTTATATGATTGGGAATTATATTGAAATAATTCAATTATGAATCCTCCCATACTTAATTTAGAAATTAAAATAAATGTAAGAGTTGCTTTTTCCTATAATACAACGCTAGGCTTTGTACGTGTTATTATACAGGTCTATTTATAGTGGTTAACCTATTACAGGTAAGCGATGCAGAACTAGCTCCATAAATAGTGGTTAACCAATCATAGGTAAGTAATGTAGTACTAACTCCGTGACTTTAGGCCTAGTGAACCATATGGTAAATAAACTAGTGGTTGGTAATGTTGAGTATGAAAAGTCATGTAATATTAATACCATCACTACTTATTTTTAAAAGTGATTTGAGAGGTACTATATAGTACCAATTCTACTAGTTGGCATATTTTCAGTATAAAAGCTTCCACAAAACTTATTATCACCACTATTTATTGTTTAAGAAATAAAATGGAAAATGGAAACTTGTATATTATGAGTTTAAGGTCGAAAAACATTTTGGAATAATACTTCAAAATAATTGAAATTGTGTTTTACGAAATGTTATGTTATTGCTAGATTTTATGATGCACAAATAAATTGTTATGCAAATGTTTTACCATGAGTTTTATGATTGCATGGGAATACTGCAATTATGTTTCTATTAAAAGTTAACTTTTTTAATAAAATTATTAAAACTAACTAAGCTTATTTAGCTTACTCTTATTTTTATGTTTTTAAACAAACCATCCCAGATATGCATACAGGTGCTGCAGTAATTAGGACTCCATCATAAGATTAGTTGTATCATTAGGTGCTGCTATGCTTGTGTCATTTTTATTTAGTACATTTATGTAAATAATGGACATTTATAAAGGCTTTTAAATGAAATGCATGAATATGCTTTAGCTTTTTAAAGTTTATTGTAGTGATTGTTTAGAATGATTTATTTGAGGTTGCTTTTGAGTTGACTTAAAGTCCAAAATGTGTAGTTGAGAAATTGGTGTTAATATAGAAGTGCTTTGAAATTGTATAAGGCATTTCGAAATTTTGGGAATGTCAAAATGTAGTAGTTATACTGCAAAATTTTTTACTAATAAAATGATTAAAAAAATTTTTTTCCACTATTTTTCATGCTTTTAACTTTTAAAATATAAAAGATTTTTAACAATTAAATGACTCGACTTTACGGGAACCCTGGGTTGGGTCCTTTCACCATTTCCTATATTTTATATATTTTGCATTGTTTTCCTATTAAAACAATGTACGGAGATGGTTGGTAACGAACGTATGGATTCAAAAAACCAATATATACAATCCACTTGATTTTAGGGAACTGCTCACGTTTGACCCACCTGATATATAGGTAATTACCCACACTTTGTGTTATATGGGTAACCACCCATATACACTGTACGTTATATGGGCAACCACCCACGTTGTAGGAAACATTCTCTTACTTAGGTCATATACTTTATCTGAAAGTCATGAATCCTCTACTTAATCGAAGAAACTAAATGCATGAATCATGGTGATAAGTTCTCTAAATCTGAGTATTATCTTCCACGTATCGCTATGCATCCTATTTCTTATTCCTCTTTAACTTGATAAATAAACCTTTATGTTTATTCTAGGTCCAAAATAATTGCTATTCTCAAAATAAAAAATGCGTACACTATAATAAGAAAACAACAAAATTAATAAGATTTTTTATAAAAGTACATACAATAAATCACATAATGGAACAGAGTCCCATTCGAGTAACATGATCCTTAAAACTCTTTGGTGGCCTACATTTTATTAAAGGATCAGAAATCATCAATTTAGTGCTAATGTGCTCAATTACTACTTTTTTTTCTCTTTGATACATTCCCTAATGGCCAAATGCTTAATATCGATGTGTTTACTTCAACTACCACTCTTATTTTTTTTGTCTAAAAAAATTGCAATTGAATTGTCACAGTAAATTCTCAATGGCCTAAAAATGGAATCCACAATTCTAAATCCAGATATGAAACTATTAAACCATACACCATTTGAGGTAGCCTCAAAACTTGAAACGAATTCCCCCTCTATGGCAGAAGTAGCAGTTAAAGTTTGCTTTAAACTTATTTAGGATATTGTTCCATTGGAAAACACAAACACATATCCAAATGTTGATTTTTCATAAATCAATAAAAGCAATGAAGTCTGAATCTTAGTAGCTAACTACCTCAAGATTGTCAGTTTGCCTATACATAAGCATGTGATCTTGGTCTTTCTAAGGTATCTCATAACCTTTTTGGTAGCTTTCTAGTGGTCTATACTTGGGTTATTATGATATCTACCGAACATTCCAACAGTAAATGTAATGTCAAGTCTTGTACAAGCCTGAGCATACATTAGGTTTCCTGTTACAAAAGCTTATGAAATATTTTTATTTTTCCCTTTTAAGATCATTTTTTGAGCACTGGTTTAAATTGAACCTATCACCCTTCACAATATTTCCTATACTCGACGAATAATCTTTCATCCATATTCTCCCTAATACCATATTGATATGGGTTTCTTGGGATAGACCCAAAATTATTGAGATTTGACCTTATAGATCTTAATGTCAATGACATAAGATGCCTCACCCATATCCTTTATATTAAAATTCTTTAAAAGAAATTGTTTCACCTCATATAGCAAACGCTTGTCATTAACACCAAGTAGAATATCATCCATATATAGAACAAGAAAACAAATTTTACTCCCAATAAATTTTTTATATTTACATTGATCAATGATATTCTCTACAAAACCAAATGAAGAGATGATATCATAGAATTTCAAATACCATTGATAGAAGGCTTATTTCAATCTATATATGGATTTCTTAAGTTTGCACACCAGATGATCACCATGACTGGAGGAAAATGGTTTCAGTTGTTTCATATAATCCTTTTCCTCTAAATCTGTATTCAGGAGTGCTATTTTCACATCCATTTGATATATTTCCAAATCAAAATGGGCAACCAATGCCCTAGTTACTCATAAGGAATCTATCTTAGACACGGAAGAAATGGTCTCTGTGTAATCGATTATCCCCTGTTAAGTAAATCCTTTCGAAACAAGTTTATCTTTATATCTTTTAGTGTTGACTAAATGAGTCCCTTTTTGTTTTGACGCCCCACTTACATGCAATGACCTTTGCACCATTAGTCGACTCTTTAAGATCTTATAGAATTCTTTTCATCTACTATGGCATTATAACACAGTTGAGATTCATTACAACTCATAACTTGTGAAAACACTTCAGGGTCATTTTCAGCTCCAATATTATATTCAGCTTATTGTAGATACATAATGTAATCACTAGGTATTGATGATTTCTTTTCTCTGGTTGATCTTCTTAATGTTATATTAGCACCCTCTTATGGAGGAGCTTGTACAACTTATTGCTTAATAACCTCTAGTGATTTCTGAATAATGGAATCTACTAGATTGTCATTA
>JANJEY010000236.1:33543714-33554063 GCA_024703695.1 Erythroxylum cataractarum
TATTCATAAAGTCTGTACATGACTATGAACAAAATGCGCTAAAGGGGATTGCCTTTAGGGCACTACTCTAACAAAAATTGGGAGACAATTGGACTAAAAATTGAAGACAAATAGACTAGTTTTTTATAAGGGTCCAAATAGGACCATAGGAAGGTGAAAAGTCGTAGTGACAAGTGTCACTACCACTCAACACTCCTCTCTCTCACAGTTCTTTCACTTGAAAGACCAAGTTAATTGTTATGTCTTTCATTTTTAACTCTTGTCTTCATCTTTTTGTGGCCTTCTCTTCTCTTTCTTCATGAATTGTGATGCCAACTAGCACCAACGTTGAACCTTGCTTCCATCTATCAATTGCGACTTCCATTTTGTTGTTTCTTTCATTTGTCATTAAAAAAAACTAACCCTACCACCTTTAGATAATGAAGATTGTATGATGCTTGGGAGATAAGGCTAAGTGATATTTTTGAAGATTTGAAGCTAAATCAAGTAAGTTATGCTTTAATTATCATGGGTTTGGTTAAATGAAGCTAGAATGATGAGTAAATTAAGATTGATGACTTGATTATGCAATGTGTATTTATGTGTCGTGGGTGATGAAGAGTTATGTAAATGTCTTGTTTTTGTATATGTATGATGAGCAATAATTCATATATTGATATAGAGATGTTTTTTAGATAGAATGATCATCATAATGGTGTTAGGATAAGTGCAAAACGATGAATGGGTACATGTACATATTCTTTTTTTGGTTAATGATCAAATGTAGATCATGAAAATTGTGAATGATATTGAGTTGAAATGGAGTTGATAATGAAGAGTAAATAAAGTAGGAAAATTTATCTTGTACGAGTTATGTTAGGTGTAAATTTTGAAAAATTGGAAGATGAGTGTTGAAAAATGTTACAGTAACATGTTCATTGATTATGCTTCTATGTTTTAGCTATAACTTGTTCTATAGTTATCCAAATGATATGATTCTTGATTTATATTAAAATAAAGACATATATATGGATAAATTTTTTATGTAGATATTGAATTTAAATTATGTCTTTAAGAGTCTCAAAACTTGACATGAAATTGAGAACTGGGTGTACTAAATTGGTGGATGAATGTATATGATGTGTTCTGTTTTGAGTGTATGAGAATGTGTTCTATTTTGAGTGTTTATGATCAAGTAGGGAATATGAATTGTGTAAGGATTGTTGAGTTGAAATTAGGTATACTTGAAGAAGTTATCAACTTAAGATGATAAATGTTGAATATGAATTGTTTGAAACTTAGGAATGAGATATGTTAGGGAAAAAAGGTAGGAATTCATGAATAATTGTAAGTGAAGAATCAAATGAGTAGAGATTTGAGATTTTAATAAAATCAAATTGGTATTTGAATTGTTATAAAATGATGTTGCATTAGTGGAAGTGAATTTGGGACAATTTAGAGTGAAAGTAATGTTAGGATAGATGTAGAAACCTTTGGGAAGGCTCTTTAGTGAGTTTTGTCTCACCTATGTTTGTTGGACGGACTTTAGGTCTGTTAAATGGACTTTCTCAGGTCTAGATAGACTCCTAGCCTCATCCATGTCTATTAAACAGACATTAAGTGCATTAAACAAACCTTCACAGGCCTGGAAAACATTCCAACCCCATTTATGTCCGTTTTGGTGCAATATATGCCCGTTTAGTGGACATTCACAATTTTAATCCTCTATATGGAAAAATCTCTCTTCAGGGTCTCACAAAAGTTGTAACTCTCAAAGTCCTCTTCGAAAATGTTCTAGAATGACATTAACCTGACATCCATAGAAAAATTTATGCCTTTTGTCCCAAGATATGTTTGTTTATAGATGAATGACTTATCAATGTTTTTCCCAAAAGATGTTTAGTCTTGATTATGAACCTTACTGAACCTAGTTGATGTTGGATCGAGCTATTAAAGTAAGGAAAGTGTTTAAGATGTTAAAAATTGATTCCAAGATCATGTTAATTAGTTATGAGATGAGTATTAAGGGAATGTACCCAAGAATGTCAATGAATATTCATTGCACATATTTCATATACATAAATGTGCATCAATGAATACTTATAATTGTGCAAAGTTGTGATGTGTATAAATGTGTATATTTTGTATGATATAGAGGAACATATAGAGCAAAATCATCCATATGTTGCCAGGACTTCTAGGCATTAGATTGGGGAGCAACCTAGATAGTTTCACTCAATTAATTGTTTACTTTAGAATTTTTTTGAATGATGATATTAATGTGATTTGATTATGTTGATGTCGGACAATGAAGGTCTGAGACTTGATGCATGAATGTGATATTAAAGTGTTACTTGTATGTGAACGTGACGAAATAAGTGCTTCTTGACATGATTGATTGAACATGAGAGAAGCATTCCATATATGAATTCATAACCAGATAATGAGAGTTGTTAACTGAGTAGCCATAAAAAATGAGCTTAAAGCTCTAAATGTGATTAAAAGCCAAAGACTCACTATGTAAAATTAGCCTTGTTTCCCTAACGATTAAGGGAAAGTATAAATGAGCCCGGTATCCACAATAGATACGGGACAATTTAAAAACTTGGTCACAATAATGAAATAATTAGAAAAGAATCATATGAGCATTTCATATACATTGTTATACATATGTTGACTGATTGAAATGTATGTTTGTCTTACATTTAAATGAGAATGTGAAATGTGATACTTTATGGAAATGCAAAGATGTGAACTGTGTGGTTATATGTATTGATGTGTTATATGAATTGAGTGAACCATCAATTATAGTTACCTCATTAAGTTCGCAAAACTCACCAAAATTGTAACGTAGGTTTTTCAAGACTGAAAGAGGACATTAGCTACTGAGAGGCGCTATAAGAAGTATAATCTTTTACTTTTGGGAAAAGAAATGGCTCAAAGATCGGTCAGCTGAGATTGGAAGATTAGATAGATTTTTGTGTATTTCCTCTTTTAAGTGGCATATTTTGTATTAGGATATGATGATGTACATATTCGGATGATATTGAAAACTATCAATGTAAACATTCAGATTTATGAAATGAAATGAGGAAATTTGGTTTTAAATTATTGAGTTTTTCTTGAAAATGTCTTATAGGATAATAAAGATAGATGATGCCAAGTTTAAGTGAATGTTGTGAATGCTCTAGCATGTCATTATCATAGGTTAGGTATTGAAATGTCCTCAGGGTGTTCCGATATGTACCTCGTGGTAATATGACGCTACACACAATCCTTCATTATGTGACGTTTGTTTTTGCAGAAGTGACACTTGGGATTAAAATCCTTTTTGATCTTAATGTGGACTAGTATTTTACATTTTTCTTTTTTTGGCTTGGAATCTAGTCCTTCCTTTTGTGGCCATCTATGCACTTTCATCCAATTCCATTACTAACCTCCCTTCATCTTTGATACACAGATCAACAGTTCATTAATAGACCATTTATCCTTATGTGTGATGTCAGAGATTTTAAAGGGTCCATATTAAGGTGGAAGGGAATTAAATATGTAATGCATAAGGAAAGACTAAGACATCTCAACCTCAAGAAACTTTAGTTGAGCCACAATTTCCTCCATTTGTATGATGTGCTCAAGCACACCTCTAATACTTGTGAGCTTTATTGATGATCACTTGGTCATTAAGATGCTAGCTAGGGCCTTACTTGAAGACTCAAGTTGTTCATCAATAGCCTTCAGTAAATCCCTATCATGATCACACTCTCTAATATAACCATGGATAATAGCATTAATTTTGGTCTTTATGTACATCATACTGAGGTGATTAGATCACTCCCAACATTCATAAAGAGCAATTTCAACCTAAGTGCTAGTTTCAGTAGTGCAGATGATTCTTCTTTCAAGATAGCATAATTAATGTCCCACCACCATAATTGGAGGAGAATCCTCTCTTTCCATTATTTTATAGTTATCACCATTCAATTCAAAAATATCACATAGAATATCAAAAAAAATCATAGGTTGAATAACAACATAAAAATAAACAAGCTTTTTTTACTAAATTTTGAAGCAAATAAACATATACCATGCTTTACCAATGTTAAAACTTGCAATCATATTTCAAATATGAATCATATAACAATTAAAACTGCATGTGGGCTAAGCTTTAATTAAAAGATTCCCACATAAACTTCATGATGCAACTATCAAATTATATTACGTTTCTTAATACGTGTAGGTATTAAGAAAAATATAATTTGTTATTTCATTCTAATTAACCATGCAAATATAATGAAAATTAATGTGGGATAAAATTTATTATATTTGAATATGATTAACTACAATTAGTTTCATTTTATTAGATGTGATCTAGAGCACTTAATATGCAATTTCTCTTAATCAAAGATGTTATAGCTAATATTCAACTAATTAAAATTATATTGATCATATGACATTTAATTTTATGAAAATCATTAATAATAAAGGCTCCACGTAATCCTTTAAAACTAATTAATCATGCATCAATATCATATATTTGCATAAAATTAAACATATACATGAATTTAAACTCAAACAATGATTTAAATCATGTAATTCAACAACAATGGACTAATTTTTTCAAAGGTAAAATGTTTATGGCTTCAATATGTAAATACAATCGAAAAATGGACCACAATGTGAATTAGAATTTTTAGGTACTTTTATAAAAAAAATTATGAGACCAGGGAATGATTGTATAAATTTACAAGTTTGAGGCCTAATTTGCTAATACAAAAACATAAGGTGTAATATCTTAGTTTTATTATTATACTTTGTAATGTGTTGTACATGCGTTTTATAGAATATGCTCTATTTATGGTGCACTAGAGTAATTTAAGCATTTAAATGTATTATTGAGGTTATAACCAAGATCACAGATAAAGCATAGATGGTTTTGGACTGGATTGAAAATTTCTTAAAAAATTTCTAAAAATTCTAAAAGTCTACGGAATGAATTCAAACGAGATTTAAAAGCCTTGAAATGTGCTTTGTAGATTTAGGTGACACTTCTAAATGAAATCCAGATGATTTTGGTGACATTCAGTAATTTTTAAATTCAATCCGAAAATTCTTCCGGACAACTAAAAAGTTACTGAACAATTTTGAAATATCATGAAAAGCTCTAAAATTAGGATTAGAATTCATAGGAAATGAAACGAGTCTAAATGGAGGTTATTTGAATAGAATCCAGGTAATCCAAAATTATTGGACTAAAATCCCTTTTTGGAAAATAATGGGTATTGATGATTTTACCCATTCAAAATTTTTGAAGGCATCCAATCAATTAGTATTTACCCTAATTAGAGCATTTCAAGGTCAGTTTGATGATAAGATAGTTGTGAAATATTTTGGGGATTTAATTCGATTAGTTGGTGAATTAAATACATTAAAGGGCCATTTGGTCTTTTTGATATCATTAAGGGCAATTTGGTCTTTTTACATGATATTAGTGTATCGATGAGTCATTTGACATGTATGTGATGAGTCATTAGTGATGACAAATAAGATGGTGACATGTGTAATCCATCAAATGAGTATAAAAGCAACATTTTGCTTCATTTTTTTAACATGGCCATGAGAGTGAATGGAAATTGATGTGAGAGTTACATTAAAAAGCATAAAAATAAAAGAAAATAAGGGAGAAGCAAGAGTGGAAATGTTGGCCATAGATGAGAGTAAGGAAGGAAGAGAGAGAAAAAAGAAAAGAAAAGAAAAGAGAAAGGAGAAGAGAGGTTCAACTATGGTCGTGGAAAAGTGAACCAAACCATTTTTCATGCTCTTCTACCTCCAATCAAGCATCGAATAAAGTTCCATAGCCAATCAAGTGAAAAAAAGAAGAAAATGGGTTAGTAAGCTTACTAATCTTAAAATTGATTTGTTGGGTTATAGGTTAGATATGGTTTTAATGGTGTAAATTGCACCCCTTTTGATTTAATACCAAGGTTTTATTACATTGGAAGCAATTGGGAGAAAAAAAATCAAGAAAACTTAATGTGTGAAGCCTTAGTCAAACTTGTTTAAAGGGGAGATCTATTGCCTAAAGTGTTTTATTTCGTCATTCGATGGTTTAAGGTTAATGAATGACATTAGGAAGTTATTTTAATGATGAATGACTTTTCGACCAAGGATAGGGTTTTTAAAATGTTATGATATAAAATTTTATTTTGGTGTTTTATAATGTTTATAACATGATGTTGATGTTAATGAAGTAAAGAAATGAAAAAGAATTTGGAATCGATTTTGGCTGAAATTCAACCTAGAGTGCTTGATTTTGTAAAAAAAATTGTTAATGGAAATTTATGGCTTAAATATGTGTACTAAAATGTCACGGAAGTGAATTTGGATTGGTTTTAAATGTTAGAATCAAATGGAATTGAATTGGAAGAGTTTAATGTATAATATGTTAAGATTAGCCTTAAAGTAATTTTTGGTATAAAAGCATGGTTATGATGTAATGACCATGTAAATGTGATTAAGGATGGTCGTTAAATGTATTTTTGGTATTGGAATTATTAAAAGAAGTGTTATGCTATTATTTGGAGAAAATTTAGTGCAGCACCCCACTCTCACAGGTCACATACCCGACATCCTGGGTTATATCCGAGTATGTACCCCACAAAGATGGCATGCTAGAACAATCAACAATCGAACTCATTACAAATTTTTTAAAACAATGCACACATATGCAGAAAATCAATAATCAATTTTGGCTTGTTTTATTCATAAACATTTTCAATCACAAGATTTACAATCATTATACAACTCATTAGAATTTCATTAGTCACTTGGGTCCATTTTGGATACAAAACATTTTAGTCATAAGGTCATTACATCACAAAATCATTCATATACACATTGTACAGTATTTGTGAATACACATTTTGATATAAAACAATGAAATTCATATGTAGGCATGAACTAATCCCGACCTCTATCTCTTACTTTAATGCAGTGGCTAGACTCCAATTTGTCTAACTAGAGATCTTCTCTAAGCCTAAAAATGATGTTGTAATTTTGGGGTGAGTTTTGCAAACTCAGTAAGTGGACCATCCTTGATGGCTCACTCAATCACATAACACATCACGTCATACATTCACATAATTCACGTCACTTCGTTTATCATGTAGCATCATATATCACTTACTTCACATATCACATCGAGAGCTGTCAACAGATCATTTTGATCATTTAAAACATATATATCAATTATAAACGCAATGCATATGAAACTTACTTTCATTTATTACTTTGTTGTGATTGAGTGCCTTTTTACTAACTCATATCCCTTGTGGATACTGAGCTTATTTTAGATAATGTCCCATATCCCTTAGTGAATACTGAGTACATTCACAACTGAGCCAGTGGCTCTTATCACATTATGAGCTTTAAGCTCTTTTTCGATGGCTACTCTGATCACGAGTTTTATACATTCATGTAAATAAATGCATCAAATATAATCAATCAATCAAAAGTGCTGCATATTATACAGGTATATTCACTATCGCATTCTCATTTACATTTTTCATCAGACCTTGCTCCAGAATTCAACATGTACATTGAGAATCACTTATTTCATTCATATGTACATTCACTTTTTTCTTCAGAACTTGGTCCAACATTCAACAATCAAGTTAAATATCACTTATTTCATCAAATTCACTTACAAGGAACACTTCTAATATGATATTGATGCATTAAATTCCATGGACATTTGTTGTTCGAAATCAACACATTCACATCAATCATATCAGTAGTAATTCAATGCAAAAATTTAAAATAGAGAAACAATGAAAAATAAGATCATCTAGGTTGACTCACAATACCCTCCAGATTAGCATTAGCTTCTATGATCTGGAAATATCTGGATGCAGTCGTTTTATTCTGCACATCAACATTATGCAATACACACATTGAAAAAATAGTATTAATTACACAATCTTATGATTAATCAATCACATACACATGTATATATATATATATATATATATATATATATATATATATGTATTGTGTAAAATGCATGCTCAATGAAAATCTCAGGTATATTATCTAAATTCACATCTTATGCTCATTCTCATTTCATAATTCATATATGTCTAATTGAACTTAGGTTTACACTTCATTTGTATATGAACATTCTAAGTTCACAATTCAATCCTTATCCTTTGTATGTGTCTAGCTTATCCTTAGGCTTACACCTCAAGAACATTTGTTCTTCTAATATCATTACTTAAATTCTCATCATTTCTTTTCTAACAATATATGCTCTCATAATACCTAATTCTCATTCACATTTAAGCATTTCATACATATTACTTAACTCTTTTGAACCATAACTATAATCATATGAGCATCTTCATTCCCATTATACTCATGCCTTTAGTACTTTAATATCATCCATTTATTCACCAAGTTATAACCCTAATTATAACTTCAAACATATCACATAATTAATCACTTAATCAAAGCATCATTTTGGGTTCAATCCAAGTTCCATTTAAGCCTTAATTAAGACCAAATGGCCAGAGAATGTCAGAATTTGAATTTGATGTCTTCAAAAAAAATGTAGGAATTTAATCCAAATAAAAATTCATTCTATTTGGATATCTACAAGTCTAGATATGGCTAAAATATAGAAGTATATGCAATGTAAATGTTACAGCTAACATGTTCCAGCACACTTTAAACACCATTGTCACTTTGGCTCTAAACTTCCATCCTAGTTCTTATCTTTTCAAGACACTACACTTTACTTTTTTAAAACTTAAATATTCATTCCAATCCATTTTTAAAACCACCAATGATCCATGTTTTTATACATCCAAAAATAGAACATGAACATATCCATTCATAACTCAATTTTTCAGCACTTATTTTCACATCATTTTTGGATTCATTCTAATTCTAATTCATCTCTACATCAATTTATGAATCATTAATCATCATACATGTAAAAGCAAGACATCAATGTTACACATATTTCAACTCCTCTATCATGATCATTTACCACCAACTATCATCATATATGCTTCTATTTAGACAACTCATAAAGAATATAGTTTAACTTACTTTATTAAACTCCAAACTTCTTCATAGAGGTGGAGTAGGTTAGGTTTTCTAGTGGTAAGATGATAAAGATAACAAAATTGGAAGTAGCAAGTGAAGGATGAGAGCAAGGTTCAACATTAATGCTTGGGAGAAGATAGTGTTGTAGATGAAGAAAAAAACATGGAGAAAATGGAGAAGGGAGCATAAGTTACGAAAATAACAGGTTAAAGACAAAGACGTTGGTCTTTCAAAGAAGAAAATATCGTGAGTGTAATGCCAAACTTTTTAAGCCCTGTTGTATTGGTCTGCACTTGGAGATGCTATTGTATATTGATATATACATGATTGTATATGAGTTCAAAGATGTATTTAAGTCCTTTGGATATATATGTAATGATTTATAATATTATATGCCCTTACATAAGCTTAGAGTTCTTCGGTATGCGAAATCTTAGAGATTTCTGACATATAAGCTTCTAAGTGTGTAAAACCGAGTCCATTGGATGGATATGGTCATGGAAGTTTAGTTAAATGTTTTCTAATTCCTTAGAGGTGATTAGACAAAATTTATAGACTTATTGGACACTTACAAAGTTTAATTGGAAAAGTTGATGTACATAAGGGCTTATTTGCAAATTTTTAAAAATCAAAGGGCTTAATCGTAATTTTTCAATTCTTGTAGGACCAATATGTAATTTTATAAATTTAAGGGGCTTATTTATTATTTCCAAAAATCCAAAGACCAAAATAAAAATAAAAGTTTTAGAGATTCCTAAACTTTGGGCTTAATTGCAAATAAATTTAGGAAAGTTTGGATGATAAAATGGTAATTTCATGCAACCTAAGGGCAAAATGGTAAATTCACCATATTTGATTGAGTCAAATTCTAGACCCTTCTTCATGGTGTGGCCATGCAACCTAATATTTGGACATTAAAACACTTAATTTTAATCAAAATAAAGAACAAGAAAGAAGAAGAGAGGAGAAAAAGAAGGAAGTTTCAGCCATCACCAAAATTCACCCTTCTTTTTGGTTTTTCAATTCAAACCAAGTTCTAAGCTAATTTTGGGTCAAGGAACTCATATATCATTAGATTTGAGAAAATATCAAAGGATTTGAAGATATCTGTATGCCTTAAATTAGGGGTTAGCATATTAAGCAAATGTAGTCCGATTTATGTTCTGTCTCTTTGATATTTTGGCATGTATTCATGGTATTTCTGGGTACATTGGTATCATGAATTTTTGATTGATTCGGACAATATTAAGATAATTTTTAGTAAT
>JANJEY010000236.1:33635200-33645559 GCA_024703695.1 Erythroxylum cataractarum
AGAATCTTCTAACAATTCTAGATATGCATCTTGGAGTTCATTAAAGTTAGAAGTTACCTCCTCGTCACCTTCGTTTTTGGCTACCAAGCATAAGTTTGCTTGTACTAAAACTTCTAAATCAGAATCAGATTCGGATGAATCCAAATCTTCCCAAGTAGTCATCATACTCTTTTTATTTTCTTTATTCTTCTTCAGCTTTCTTTTCAGCAACGGACATTCAGACTTATAGTGCCCTGGTTTGTTGCACTCGTAGCAAATGATAGAGGCCTTCTCGTTCTTGACTTCATCTTTTTTATTTTTCTTGAAAGAAAAATCTTTGTTTCCTTTTTCTTTCTTCTTCCACGTTCTTCTGATCTTCCTTGAGATAAAAGATAATTCATCATCATCATTAGTGCTTTTGATGATGAACTTATGTTCCTCTGATTCTTTTGATTTTTTGACCAGCCTTTAATGCTATAGACTTGTCCCTTCTAGGTTTGTCTTCAACATCAAGCTCTGCTTCATGTATCTTCAAAGAACTGAGCAACTCATCAAGCTTTAATTTGCTCAGGTCCTTAGCTTTTTGTATTGCTGTGATTTTAAGTCTCCATCTTTTGGGAAAACTCCTGAGAATCTTTCTTACATGGTCTTGATTTTTGTAGATTCTCCCAAGAGCTTTTAGTCCATTAACGATAGTTTGAAATCGTCCAAACATCTGATCAATGGACCCATCTTCTTTCATTTTAAGCAACTCATACTGATGTACAAGAGTGCTGATCTTGGACTCCTTTACTTGATTTGTTCCTTCATGTGCGATGGATAAGGTGTCCTACATCTCCTTCACAGTTTCACATCCATGAACTTTATCGTTTTCACTTCTGTTTAAGGCATAGGTCAAAAAAAAATTTGGCCTTTGAATTTAGTTGAAACTTTGCTTTGTGATCGGTTAACCATCTGGTACGTGGAATAGTATTTCCATCATCATCTACTAGTACATATGGTCCATTCTCAATGATGTCCTAAAGATCAACATGTGTGTATTCAATGAAAAGCTGCATCCAGTCCTTCCAATAATGATAGTCCTCACCATTGAACACAGGAGGTCTTATGACAGAGGCACCTTCAGCAATAAACACGTGTGATTCTTCCATGGATCTTTGTCCTCACTTTGTAAAGGTGGTTTTTGGAAACCAAGCTCTGATGCCAATTGAAGTAAATCACACGTTAATATAGAACTCACTAAGTACACAAGAAGGGGGGTTGAATTGTGTAATCTTTTTGTGAATGCATAAAACCCTTGATAATCTTTTGAAAAAGAAACTTTTTCAAGTATTAAATGAATACCAAATAGGTACTTAGTTAAATCACAAATAACTCGTATAAATTTGTATAAGAACAAGATTATTTAAGAGTAAAGAGTTAGAAGATAGAAGATGCGATTTTTATACTGATTCACCCCAAACCTTGGGCTACATCCAGTCCTTAGAGTTCTTCTAAATTTTCACTATACTTCGTCAACATTACAAGTGTTCTTTCCTCCCTTCCAAAGCCTCTTTAGGTCTCTTACGCTGAGTATTCTTTCAACTATCTTAGCCTCTCTAGGCTCTCAGCCTTTTCTTTCTCTCACTATAAAGATAATTTGATCTTTTGTTACAATAATGTTAGCTCTCGTATATCGCATAGAATTTTTGTAAATAATAACTTGTAAGCATCAAGATTGTTCAGTCTTCTACTACGACTAATATTTATAGCCTAAGTCTCCAACCACTTCTTGAATCTTGATAACTACTTCTTGTTTCTTGTTTCTTGTTTCTTGCATCTTACATAAATCATTATTCAATTGAGTTCTGTAACTAACTCAACCTAGTTCTTCTTAATTTTCAGAACTTCTTCGGATTTTTGTCATTTTTTCTATGTTTTGAAACTTCTTCTGGGTTTCGGCATTTCTTCTTTTTTTTGAAACTTCTTCTGTATTTTGAAACTCCATATGTGTTTTGAAACTCCTTCTGTGTTTAAAAACTTCTTCTGTGTTTTGAAACTCCTTCTGTGTTTCGCAAGTTCTTTTGTGTTTTGAAACTCCTTCTATATTTCGCAACTTCTTTTGTGTTTTGAAACTCCTTTTGTGTTTTGCAACTTCTTATGTGGTTTGAAACTCCTTTTTTGTTTTGCAACTTCTTCTGTATTTTGAAACTCCTTCTGTGTTTCGTCCACTGCACGCTTAACACACACATCAAAATAGTTCATTTATTTCAAACATTATTATTATTTGATTATCAATAAAATTATTAATCGTGAAGTCATTTTGACTTAACAGGTGTTAAGATATGTTGTTCTCCATGCTTATGTATGCATGAAACATGGTTTAGATTAATGAAATATGTCATAGAGAGGGTTTTTAACTCAAAACTGAAATTTGTCCCCTTTTGGTGAAAGTTTGTGAAATTTTGAATATCTTTTGAAATTGATGGTTTAAATGAACTTTATGATGTTAATTATGTATGTATGAGGTGAATTGATTATGAAAAAAAGAGGAAGTACATTAGAAGGAGGCTTTCAAGTTTATGCCTTTAGGTGTTTGATAAAATGCCTAAGTGAAGTTGGTTTACGATTTAAGGATTGTGATGGTACGCATTGGAAAGAGACTTTCATGTTTACTTAGAGTAAACTTGAATTGTTGCCTATATTGATGAATAATAGCCTAATTTGATTGGATAAAAATGTGCTTAATTATGTTTTGACATGAGTAAGTATGGGATTAAAGGCATTAAATGCCTTAGAAAATGCAAAAGAAAAGCCAATGTGACTAGTAAGGAAGTAAACAAGTGAGAAGTTTAATGGTCAAATTCTAGAGCTTATAGGGAGTGATATTGTGTTTTATACACCTATGTGAGGGTGTATAAATATGAAATTTATGTTTAGGTAGTAATTTCCTTGTATATCCTTTTTATGTATAAAGGCTCGGGAGATGTGAATCAAGGAATCGTACCTAAGATTGTTGAAGCTAAGAGAGTGTATACCTTCTTTTGAGGTAAGTTAGGGAAACCATATTTCTCAAATAGGATTAGAACATCCTAAGACAAGCACGATGACTTGTATGTGAATTTTGAACCTAGGCAACTTATGGTAAAATTGAATTTCAAATGTATGTTAATATGTTTAGGTATTTAATAAACGTCATTATTTTGAACAACTATGCATTTGAAGTACAAAGATAACTTTTATTGTATAAAATAATGTTTGAACATGGTTTTTGAAACTAATATTTTTTATTACATATTTTGAAAAATGTTATTTTTTTTTTTTAAAATCTGAGTTTAAAGTGAAAAAAGTGATGCTTTATTTTATGAAACTACATTTTTGAATCACTTTGCATTTGGATTTTAAAAGATGACTTTTACTACATAAAACAGTGTTTTGGAATTTACAAATGCATAACCAAGTCATGTATTCTGCATGTCTTTGTTCTTTTTGGCTTATAGCCATGGTACAGTTTCATTTTATCGGTTGGACCGATAAATAAAAACGTGGTGTTTTACTTTAGTTTTGTGCTTAATTTTTGTATATGATTTTGGTGATTGGTAAGGAGACGATTGGTCAATCGTGTACTGGGCACAACTGATTAAACGACCTTCATACCCTTAACACTGGTACATGAAAGTCAAGTCGCCGTATCGACATCTTTCTATGGGACTCGCAGGTGATTCCACACTTAGGGTCTGGACACCGACGAGGTCATCACATAGGGTTATGACGCTCTTGTCGACTGTATTCTGGACTCACCATGGATGAAAGTCGAGCCAACACTGATAATCGGTAGGTGTGCACATTAGTTTGGTTGATTAGTGGTGTCACACATTATTGTTTTGGCTTATTCTGATATTTGTTTTCTAATGAGATTTGATTTATACATTTGATGTTTTTATGCATTTGTTTACTAGAACTGGAATCTATGTTCACTGGATGGGTGATTAAAAGGCTGGGCCTATTTGGTTCCTAACTAGTATATGATGAGGCATAAGCTAGGCCTATGTGTTTTTACGTCATGTATATTCACTTCATAGGTTATCTACACCATCTTGGTATGATCGAATTTTATTTTTGTTATATGTTTTTCCTGCTCACTGAGTACCTAGTGTACTTACCCCTCTGCTTTCCAACCATGCAGTTAGTGAGTTTGAAGCTCTGAGTAGATTGTGTGGTCTTTTGACATTTTTGAGGTATTATCACACGTGAGTAGTTTCTTATTTTGTACTTTTTGTCTAGTGGATCATAAACTGTGTTTAGGTAGATATGCTTTATGATTTTGTAAGATAACTCTTTATTTTCTGGAGTTTTATAAATGATTTTATATATGAACTTTTAATACTGTTGTTGAGATTGCCTTGAGTAGGCTTCAAAGTCCTGAAGTTGTGGGTGGATGTGAATATAGAAGTGTTTTAAAAATTGTTTGTAGGTTTTGGGATTTCTAAAATAAAGTCGTTGTGTTACCCAAATTTTTAAAAAATAAAGATTTTCAGTTAGCCTTGCATAACTGGATTAAGGATACCATTACTGTCCTTAGCCTGGTTACGCGGCAGTTGTCATGGGCTCCATGTGGTATCGGGTTATGATAGTGAGTGGTGAGTGGCAAGTGTTGTGACAATTCTCACTTGCCACTTGTCCTTTTATTGTGGTCTCCATTTGACCACTTTTTAATAACTAGTCTATTTATCTCCAAATTCTAGTTCAATTATCTCCCAATTTTCAATGAAACTTATCAACAAATCCAAAAGTCATTTTTCAAAATTTTTATTGCCATTTGACAGTTAATTCTACTGCCATTTATCAATTGTTCTGCCATTTGGTATTTTTCTTAGTCCAAAAATACCCTTAAATTCTAGAAAATTCTCATATTTCGCCAAAAAATTTAATTCACTACTTATACACTCCAACTCAATTTTTAATACACATAATCCATGATTCACATTATAATTGCATTAAAATAGTCATTTATACCCAAAAAATGACAAATGAGTGCATGAACAATTCATTGTAATGTATGCAATAATCAAATTCACATGTGTATATGCTAACATTATGCATGAGCATGAAATGCATTTTTCTAATCTCTAATTTCTATTTTCTCAATTACAGAAATCTAGGATTCTAACCCTTAGTACGGAAACAAGAAGTTACAATGAGCATATGGAGTGTATATTGAAAGTAATGAAGCTAACATGGTTTATGGCATATTTGATTGGAAAATGTGTTAAATAGTTGAATGTATTTGTATTAGGTTTTCAAATTGAAATTTGAAACCAATTGAAGGATTTCGAAGTGGTGAAAAGGAAACTAGCAAGTTGTCAGTGTATTTTAATTATTTTATATGACTAAATTCTTTGCAAAATAATTGATGACATGTTAGTGTAATTTAAATTGATTTTATGAAAATGATTTCTATTTTATTGTGAAGTGAATATTGATTGAGTTTTATGCAAATGATATTTACAAGAGAATATTGCTAACATAAATGTATGTTTTGGCAATATATGAGTTTTAATTTGAAAGTTAAATTTTATATGACTGGGAGTTAAACTAAAATAATGCAATTATGAATCCTCCGATACTTGATTTAGAAAATAAGAAGTAAATATAAAAATTGTGTTTGCCTATGGTACAACGTTAAACTTTATGCATGTTATTATATCGGTATATTTATGGCAGTTAACCTATTATGGATAAGCGATATGGAACCAACTCCATGACTTATTATGGTTAAGCGATGTAGAACTAGCTTCATGACTTTATATGTATCGTATGGTAAAGAAACTACTAGTAGGCTATGTTAAGTAAGAAATGTCATGTAATAATAACATTATCACTATTTATTTTTTAAAGTGATTTGAAAGGTACTGTACGATACCAATTCTAGTGGTTGGCTTATTTTCAGTATAAAAGTTTTCATAAAACTTATTGCCATCATTGTTTACTATTTAAAGAAAAAGGAAAAAGAAAAATGAAGAATGAAAACTTATATATTATGAGTTTAACGTTGAAAAGCATTTTAGAATAATATTTTAAAAAATATGAAAGTGTTTTACAAAATGTTATGTTATTAGCAAATTTGATGTTGCACAAATAAATTTTTATGACAAATGCTTTACCACGAGCTTCATGACTGTATGGAATATTTCAGTTATGTTATGAAATTTTTTTCTTGTAAACTGATTACACTCATTGAGCTTGCTTAGCTCATCCTTATTTTTATGTTTTTAAACAAATCACCCTAGTATATATAAAAGTGTTACAGTAATTCGTCGTATCATCAAGTGTTGTTGTGCTTGTGTCATTTTTTATATGTACATTTGTGTAAAGAATAGATGTTTATAAAGGCTTTTAAATGAATATGTATTAGCTTTTTAAAGATTATTGCAGTGATTGTTGAGAATTATATGTTTGGGGTTGCTTTTGAGTAGACTTGCAGTCCAAAATTTGTAGTTGAGAAATTGGTGTGAGTATAGAAGTGTTTTGAAAGTTTACAAGGCTTTTGAAAATTTTGGGAATTTCAAAAGCCATTGTGTAGCCAAAATTTTTAAAAATTTTATTTTAAAAAAATTATCACTATTTTCCATTTTTTAAACTTTTAAAATATAAATGGTTTTTAACAATTAAACAACTTGGCTTTATAATAACCATTCAGTTGAATTAGATATCGATTAGAGGGCTATTGTGGGATCGTCGGGAAGGTTCAAATTGGTTTCTGGAAGGGGAACTCTAAGATGGGTCATTTCATAAGGCATCATTATGTAAATATAATATAAAGTATGCCCTAATAACAAATCAGAATCTTTTGGGACCTATATAAAAACTTCTAAATACATGACAATATTTGTTATTATTTACATATTCAGGGACCTTATTATAGTTTACCTCTTTGTACATTCAAAGCTAACAGATAACCTATGGCAAACAAAATATTTAGACTCCTATGGAATTATTATGGTTTTAAGGAAAAAGAACCTTTGTTATGAAAAACCTCAATGACTAGCCATATTCAACAAAATAATGAATCACCTTTAACCTCCAACCTGTTCAACTTAACCCGGATTTGACCCATTTTACAAATCCAACTATATCTTGGCTTCTAGAACTCTGTTTTTTATGATTTAAAGCCATTATAATCATAATTGAATTTCCTTTAGTTATGCAAGAACAATTTCACAATATATTGAGCCTAAAGACTTCAATTTTACAAAATAAAATTTGCCAATTTATGCATATAATCACAAAAATTCAATTACGTCAAGGCTGAGAAAAATTTTCTCTAATACCAACTATAAGACATGAGAATAAAAATCATATACATATCTATTACAATAAAACAAAAATTTGAAATTTTATTTTCATACCTCCCACCCTTGATGTTAAGATTCGACTAGGTGTGAGGGCTCTTTTAAGCTCTAGCAGATGTAATCAAATGTTGTGTATAGAGTAATGCCCAGCTTATGGACTCAACACCATTTCCCACATTTTATACTCTGTGTTGTCTTCCCATCAAAATAATGTGTAGAAACAGTTGGTAAAAGATATGAGGATTCAAAAAACCAACATATATGACCCACCTAATTTTGGGGAATTGCTCATGTTTGACCCACTTAATATATGGGTAACTACCTACACTTTGCATTATACAAGTAACCACCCATAAAAAATGCGTATTATGTTGGTAACCACCTGTGTTGTAGGCATCATCTCTAACGTGGATCACATATATTGACATATCCTATTATTTTCCTTCTCATTGTTAGCCAAAATTATCCCTACCATAGTGTCTTATAAGATAAAGTTATGGAATCCTGATGTTATCCATATAAATCCTTGCGGTACTCTGTTGGACCCCGATCTTTGAGTGAAAATTTAGAAATAATAAATGAAAGTAAATGAGTGATTATATATATAATTTATGTTATAGATGATTATGATATTGAAATATGAATTATATAGGGATGGTGAGTTGAGAAATTTTAAGCATAAACAATGGTTATATATATGTAAGACATTCTTGGATGAATGACAAGATAAATCGTATGAATTGAGGTTGAATGTGGGATAAATTTTAATGGCAAATTGAATTGTTTGAATGAGATTGAAATAGAATTGGCCAAAGTTGCCTTCTTCGAAGTTGTAGCTTGTTCTTTTACCTTTCCGACGATAGCACATTTTCAAGTTTTCGAGATTGGAGTTAAGAGTTATGATTGATGCAAGTTATGATGTTGCATAAGATTTATGTTTGTGATAACTTTGATGAATGTTGGAAATTTGAGGTTTTGATGAACCAATTAAGTTGATATTTGAGAAGTTTGTCAATTGAATTTGTTTTTTGAATTGTTAAGAAGTGTTTAGGCCTTCGAATAAGTAAATTTGTGAAGATTATAAGAGTATATGGTGTTTCATTGGAAGTGGGAAGCATTGGAAAGGTTTTGAGAAGTTCATGTCCGTTAGACAGATATGGAAGTCCGTTTAACGGACCTTCTTGGGTCAAAAGGACCCCTTGTTTCACTCATGTCCGTTAGACAGACATGGATGTCTGTTTAACGGACTTTCTCGGATGAATTGGTGTTTCCAAGGCCGTAAATGTCCGTTTCAGCTTGTGAAAATGGAGATTTTTTATACTTTTAGAGGCCGAATCTAATTTTTTGGTCTTCATAAGAGTTGTATATATAGAAGTCTAATTTCAAATGTTCTAAGAACGAAATCAATCCGACATCTATATTGAAAGTTATGTCAATTGCGCTAAGAGAGGTACAAAAAGATTTAGGGTTTAAGCATGGGTTATTCTTTTGGGCATAACTCGCTCATCGGACCTGCAATTGAGGTGATTCTTGGACCAATAGATTTCTAAGAGATGTATCTTTCTTCCCATGAACATTTGTATCATTTGGAGTTAAATTGAAAGAGTTTGATTGAAAAGTTATGAGTGGCCGGTTAGAAGAGCATGATTTGAGTATATGCACGCTTTAGCGTTTTAAGCATATTTTGAGCTATAGGGCTCCGATTGGGATGATTCTTTCTTCAAAATGATCAAGACATATAGAGCTTCATGTTTGTTATTAGATAAATAAGATGAACCATTTATAACTAAGGTGATTTTCTTGGAATACACTCACATCTTATGATAATCAGAACGATTGGTTTCCTTCTGATTTTGCTATTTTTCCTTCCTCATCCGACCTTTGTTCAATCCTTTGCTTATAACTTTTAAGTCCGACATCCGATTGACTTGGTTTTCAAAGCGTTGGATTCCTAAGACTATTATCTACATCCTCATAGGAAAATTGTGAATTTATGAGATTAAATTGAGGTTGATTGATTGAATCAAATTGAGTTATATAATTTTCTGAACATGGTTCAGTCTTTTGCGAAATTAGGGATCTGTGGAGATCCGATTTAAATAATTCTTAAGGCAAAATAAAACTAAGACATGAGGATACAAATCATATGAAGAAATAGAATTTCAATTTTGCCCCTAAGATTGTCAATTTCGGACTTGAAATTCAGATTAGTGTTCAATCTTGGATTACTAAGATCTGAAGGTATTTTGGACATAAATTTTGCTATAGTAACCCAAATGAGGTGATTCTTAATTTTTATTAAACTAGAGAAATAGGGCTACAATTGTTATGAAGACATTGAGTTTCAATGTTGTGATTTAGAATCTCAATTTTTGGATGGAAATAATCATGTTGGAAAATGATTTAGCATAAGACATATCTGAAATGTTTTGAGCATAATTTTTGATATAATGCTCCAAATTAAATGAGTTTTGTGTCATTATGAAACTAAGACAATGACAAAAAATTCTCTATAAGGAAGTTTTGACAAATTCCTTCAAATTAATAGAGCGAAACATATCCGAAAGTAAGTATGACTTAAAGTAAAGTTCAAGGGCATTTGTCCAACATCACTTAAGGATTTAAGACTTTAGGCTTAACTGGAAGGGCAATTTCATCATTGGACACTCATTTAATGACATGGCATTATAAATTAAGTGGCTGCCGTTGTTGCCCAAAGAGGATGCACGATTAAGAGAGAATAGAAGGGAAATAAAAGAGAGAAGGAATGAGAGAAGAGAGATAGCAATGGAGAAGAAGAAAAGAGAGGAAGTCTAGGGTTTTGATTTTTCAAGGTCTTCAAGAGTGATTTTCAAGTAGTTCAAGAAGGGAACAACATGGAGAATGAAGAGAGCTCCATCATGAACCAAGAAAAGTCAAAAATGGAGAAGAATTAGGTAAGAGTCGATTTTGAGCTTTGAGTTTTTTGTGAAATTTTGGTTTATTTGGCATAAGTTTGGTTTGGGTTTGTGACTTCTAGGTTCAATTTAGGAGATTACATGTTTTAATT
>JANJEY010000236.1:33656690-33669904 GCA_024703695.1 Erythroxylum cataractarum
CAATACCTGGAGTGATGGCGGTAGAGGCCGGGCTCTACTGTAGCGGTCGCGTGGCCCAAGTTCACGGACCCTACATTTTGATTTTATAAATATTTATCTATGATCTTATAATTAGTTAAATTAAAGAAATGAAAGCTGAAGATTCAATTATTTGATTCACGTAATTGAGATTCCAGAGATGAAATGTATGGTTAGATCACAACATATATAAAGAGGGATAAGTGTGAGTTGCTCAAAAGAGCATTATGAGATCTGTCTGAGTTAGAATAGAACCTATCATGTGAATTCAAAAAATAATTTAATACATTATTAAGAGTTTTGATTAAAAAAATATTCCAATCAATCAACTGAAGAATAAGGATTCTATATCTAAGTTTTATATATCTACTTTTTTTTGTCCTTATCTATTGAACTAGATGATTAACTATTATTTGTTGCTTAGATTATTTTAGCTTCCTTTTTTAATTTAATCACGTGTTTTAGTAGATTAGATAATATAATGACAATTAATACTAGTAATCATAGTCCTTATAGGATTGACTCATACCAGTTGATACTTTTTGATAGATGAATATTTGACTATATTTTTACACCCATATGTGATATATTTGGTTTGATACTTTTTGCTTTTGTTGTTGTATATTTGGTACTTAATTAGCTCCAAGTATGTTTATAGGTTATAATATCATTCCTAAAATTAAAGGAGAAGAACTTGGATGAAAACATAGTATAAAACAAAGATTCTATGTGTAGAAGGGATGCATGACCATGAATTTGCTTATGCACTTCTTCGAGGTCATGCACTTTTGTGATATTCTAAGAATTCTAGTTATGCCTGATCTGATGCACAGTCGTGCACTAGATTGTTCATCAACCAAAACCCTAGAATTATATATTTAAATATATAAATGGAGACTTGAGGTGAGAGCAGACGTTAGGAGGCAATTCTAAATGTGGAGGTCATTCTTAAGGGGTGATTTTGGTCCAGAGAAGCAAAAACACGAGTTCATCGAAAGATACATTAGAATACAAGATCAAGCCTCTACATCAAGATAAAATTCAACAGAAGACAATAAGGGAGATTTATAATTATGATTCTGTTGTTTTCAATTCGTTTTTCTTTCCATGTATGCTGGATTTCATTTTTGATCATGTGCAACTAAATGTCCTATTAGTACTTAGGTTGGATGAACCTTATGATAATATTTTAATATGTTTTGATTATTTTTATTAATGCAATTGGTTTGGTTGATTATTGTGATATGATTACGTTTGTTTAGTTACGTTCTAATAAACTTTAGAATATTAGGTCATAATATGTTTTCTTACTTAAAGATTGAAAAATTATAGGTTTGAATAGATCTATCATAATTGGAAGGAGTTGATTGTAACCTTATAGATAGGATGACATAAATCTTCCTAATTATGATTAAACTTAATAGAGAGACTAATAAATCGATAATGCAATCGTATAGACTTTAACCTGAGTAATTTAGTTGGATACCTTAGGATTAGTTGTCAGTAAACTCAAGGTCAGCTATTAGCATACTATAAAAGTCTCCACAATACAATAAATGAACAAAAAATCGCATAATAAAAGATCAATCTGTTACTGTTTTAGGAGGATTCAAAACCTAGATGCTAATTCTTGATATTGATAATTTCCTAAGTGCTTCCTCAATTCTTTGTTTAATTTCGTTACCTATTTTATTTTACTTGCCTTAGTTTTAGTTTCTTTTCATTAAAAACCTAAAATCAATCCTTAGGTTAGATAATAGAGGAAGGGTAATTCCTAGTATTTATCATCTTTGAAGGATCCACCTATACTTGCTGGTACTAGATATAGCTCCTCTATACACTTACGGTTATTAAAATATTTATCATCATAAAATAGATCAATCAAGTTTTTGACACTGTTGGTGAAGACTTTAATATTAGGAAAGCCTGAATGCTATTACGTTAGCCATTTTCATTTTATTTTGTTTTATTTTATTTTTTATTTTATTTTATTTATTTTATTTTATTTTATTGTATCTTACTATATTTTTTGGCTTGTTTATTTAATTGTCTTTTAAACTTTTCTACACTAACAGTGTATGGTTGCTTATTTTAGGAATTGAGATTTAACATCATAGCCACAACACACAATGGAAGGATGGAGTGAGTAGTACTTTATGGGAGCCAGAATATGTCTTTGCAAATTATGACATCACTATCTAAGAGAGAGGGGTTTTGATCACATTTTTTTAGAGGCTGAATAGATATTCAGGTCTTGTCGCGACATTGGTGGGAGTTATCACTACAATCTTGAACTTCGAGCACCAACACATATATGGTAGTGACCGAGCATGTACAGTCAAACTCATGGTGCAATTTATGAGAACAAATACAATTCATAGTAGAACAACTCTTGTACTTATGGATGCAACAATTACGCTCTAGTTGGATATTACAGCACTAAGTGCCTCTAGTTAATGAGCCAATTTTTGAAGATATGATTACTGACTTTATTCAAGAATCAATCATGAAGCATCAGGAAGCAAACACTCGTATACAAAATTTGGTGAATCGAATGGATAAGCTAGCAAAGATACTATCTAAAGAGATCCAAGGGAGTTTTCCTAGTGCTACTGAAATAGATCCTAAAAAACGCAGAATGGCAATCACCCTTAATAGCAAAAAAGAGTTCCCATTATAAGAAGAAGAGGAAGAAAGTCATAGAGATAAATTAATAGAAGTCCCTATTGAAATGAAAGCCGACCAATGTGAATTTGAAAGTAAAGAAAAGACCAAGGTTGGTTTCATAAATGAAGGGACATTCCAAGAATAGCTTCCAAAAGAAAAAGATGAAGAAAAGGGAAGCACTGCAAATAGCATAATAGAATACCTTGCATAACTTAAAGGTAGCCGAAACAAATTTGAAGAAAGAATTTCTTAACCTGAATATCTTAAGCATAATGTAAAATACTATTTGATCTTATTAACACAACATAGCAGAGAGAAGGCACGGATTGGCTTCATAAATAGAGTGATATTCCAAGAAAAGTTTCTCAAAAAAGAAGAAGTCTCCATCCAAGAAGTTAAAGTAGAGAGGCAGAAGTTACTTAAAGAAGATAAGCCAAAAACCTCTGTACATGAATAAAAAGAAGATGAGAGGACAGAGGAGGTTGAGGAAGAACTAGCGGAGGAACCAAGTAAGGAAACTATTAATGAAGTGTTGGTAGTAACATAAGTATAGAGGGTTCCCACTTCCTCAAAGACAAACTATTCGATTTAGCTAATGATTTAGGGAGTTTCATTATCCGTTATTTTATTAACAATTATCATTAATAAGGGCATTTTTACTTAAAATTGGATTGTTAATTTTATAAATTATATGCTAATGATTATCTTGCAATAGGTGGCATGCTTGTAGACCACAAAATTGTTTTGTAGAGAAAAGGATGGAAGCAAGCCATTGATCATATACCCTAGATAACGGAAACATGTAGGTTACGTTGAGCTACGAACGTTAAAGAAGCGTTGCATGGAAGGCAACTTATGAGTTACTTCTAAGTTTATTTCAATTTCTATATTATTTTGTTTTTGCTTTCATATTAGTATAGGATTTTATTTTTTATTATGTTATTTCTTTTGTTTCTTTTTATCCTTTTCTTTTATATTTTGCAAGGATTTTAGTCTCATATTGGACGGATCCAAATTAAGAAATTTTCAAATTTAAGAAGTACCGACTCAACACTCTCACTCATTATCACATTTATATTCTGTACGTTAAGGATAATGTATAAATTCAAGTATAGTGATGGATATAATGAATTTTTAATTGATTTCTTTAATCTTATTATAATCATTTCAACCAATTTAAGATATCAGTTCATAAAATTTATAATCATGATTATAAATTTTATGAACTAATATCTTAAATTGGTTGAAATATGTTCATGAATAGTAACTACTTCTCTTAATAGTAACTGCATGGGCTTGCTTAGGTTGACTGGGCAACTTCCCTTTCTGGTTGTTATGTGTTTAAGTTGTGAGTTGCCCTACTTGAGTCTCAATCCTCCCTATAGACACTTCCAAAGAGTCAAATCTTTGATTATTAGTATCTTAATTCTAAGTTGTTACCTGAATAAACACATTTTGACTTTCCTCCAAATAAGGCTTACTCGATAGATTTTGATTTAAAGATTGCCCCTGAAATTGGTTTTGCCTCTGAAAATTCTGATATTATAGTTGGGGTTGCACTGGTGGATTTTTTATCTTCTATGAAAAATTGGGATTGATCCTCAAACCACGATTGTAGATGTTCGAATACGGATCATTTCGCACCCTTAGTTGAAAACCGTTAAGTGAGTTTGCTTGTTCTTCTGCACCTACAAAAGATTCAAAAGAATACAAACAAACATCAGCTCCATAATTATAAGTTCCACATATACCACATACCTTTTGATTTGGAACATTTTGGGGTAGCCTCATAGTTAACATTTTTACATGCTTTGTCAATTTAGCCAATTGCATAGCCATTTCTTGATTTGAACTCACTTCATAAAGTCCAATTCTTCTCCCTCTCACACTCTTTTGTTGAGAATTGACTCCCAACATTTTAAAGATTTGATATGTTTCTTCGGCAGTCTTCTCTCCCACAGCTCCTCCTACTATGTTGTCCACTGTTTACTAACATTGTTATGTCAATCCATCATAAAAGAACTGGTTCTGCAAGTGAAGTAGAAAATTATGGTGTGGACACTGTATTAGCAAAAGTTTTAAACATTCCCATGCCTCCTAGAATGCCTCTCCCTCCATCTGATTGAAGGTTGCTATCTTTGTCCGCAACTTAGAAGTCTTGTGATGGGAATTTTCCTATAAATTTATTGTACATTTCCTCCCATATAGTCACTAAATCAGATGGAAGGTTCATCAACCATGCCTTGGCCCAATCCTTCAATGTGTATCGAAAGCATCTCATCCTATGTTGATCTTCACTTAGGCCATCCAAAGGGAATGTCTGGAGAGTGGTATAGAATCATGGAATGAAGTTTGAAGGGTCTTCATTGGGAACTTTATAGAACGATGGTAGCATATTGAAGTGAATGCTTTTCAATTCATAGTTTTTAGCTGCCTCTCCCAATCGTATGCATAAAGTGGCAGTATCAATTATTGGTCTGGCATACTCCTTCATTACTGGCTACTTTCCACCCATATTTTGATCCTCAAGCTTGGTCCCTCGAGATTGTCTTCAAAGTCCCCTTGAGGTCCTCTTGTCCAATGCACGTTATCAATAAAGGAGGCGAGTTCACTTTCCCAAGATCTCCTTCCTGGCATAAACAAAATAAAGAAACACTGATTAGTAACAAAACTGCTAAAATAACTTAATGAAGTAACATAAAAAACGTATGCATGAATAGATAAAATAGTCAAAATTAAATTAAGTGTAAACACTAAACACGTCCCTGACAATGGCGTCAAAAACTTGTTATGCCAAAATAAGTTCTAAAAATACCAAGTATACAAGGTAGTTATAGATGATTACCCAGGGTCATCTCCTATAGAGGTGAAATTGGTCTACTCAAATTAATCTTGAATAAAAATAAAAATAAATGCAATCCTAAATATTCTATCCTAATTTTTTGAGTAAAGGCTTTAAAGAAAATTATACAGTTAGACTAAAAAGTGAACTGATTAACTAGAAAAAAAAACGAATCGATTAATTGATGTGAAATTCTTGAGATTTAATTTCACTAATTTAATCTTCTATGCATGACTAAGGAGAAATGATTAGATAACTGTCTTAATAAAATTAACAACTGAATTTTAGAATCAATTCAAATAACAAACTAATCAAACTTTCGTATTCGACAAGTTTATCATCCAAATTAATTATTAAACCTAACTAATAATTGCCACACTAAAGTTAATATATTTCTAATTCATAAATTAAGTGTCTATATTTTCTCATTCTATATTAAACTTCTTCTCTCGATCCTTTGTTTAATACTAAAATGATGTAAAGTTTGATCATCCTATTACATCCAATAAGTTCAGAAACTATAGCAATTAATAAGACGATAAACCAGTCCCTTCATTATGCATAATTGACTAAACTAGCTACATTACTTTTCAAGAAAAAGAATCAACCCATCATGGAATAAACCAAATTCATCATCTTCATATACTTCAATCCCATCTTTAGTACAAGAGAAGTATTAAAGTAAAAAACCGAGTAAACAACCAAAATGAACTATCAAAAGCTAAAAGAGTAGTGAATCCAATAAAGCAACAGAGAAATAATACAACTGATAAAGAACAAAATGAGCAACCAAAGTGTTCGAATGAGGGAGTTGCGGTGGTCTCCTATCACTCTCAAGCTTTATGCATTGGCTCTCGCCTTCTACTTCTAGTTAATCCTTACCCAGATGATCGAATGCTCACACTACTTTCAACTCTCTACTGTTCTTCTTCTCCTTAGTTGAAGCTCTCTGCTTCTCCGCCTCCATACCTTCTCTATGTTCTCTCTTTTCATTTTAGCATCCCTTTTCTTTATCTATTTTTGTGTCCCTGAAAGTGCTGTGCCACCAGCTTCCCTTTTCTTTCTATTTGTAGTTTGATTCTAGGTTTAGGTTTTCGAGCCCTTCACCCTATAGATGACATGTAATATTCAGGACAATTAGAGAAAATGCAGTCACGAGTGTGCATGAGGAGGTCATGGGTGTGCACCCATGACTTCCATAGTCACGGGTGTGACTCCATGTATACTTAAAAATAATTAATTACATGCATTGTTCACATCCCATTTCATTATTGCTTACACAATTCTTCTAATATTTCATACAATATTCACAAGACACTCCATTCACGTTCTGGAACATCCACAACATTGTAACTCAATTCGTATCAATTTTGAAGTAACTTGTAAGAATTTGTAATCAAAATCAAGATATGAATTTAAGCAAAATTTAATAGAATTAGACACAACAACATTCCATGCTTAGGATATGTGCAATCAATTTATAACTCTAATATGCCAAAAAGTAGTAATGATAGCTTCGTAGACAATACTTTTAGGAAGATATGTTAATAGCCAATAAAATGTAAGCCAAATTTGTCAAATAGAGTCACAAACTATTATCGAAAGGGTTAATTTTGTCTCCCATTTCTACTTTAATTTGATCTCTTCCACTTGTAGTAATGTGCATAAGGTTATGCATAACATGTTAATTAAACCATTTCTACTTTCATTTAATCTCTTCCAGTTCTAGCAATATGCATAAGTATAAGGCCCTGCATCAAATATTAAACACGACTTTTTTCTCCCAAATGCACTTACAAACATAAAATAGAATCTTTATGGCCATTATTAACAATTAATAATGTAAATTGTTATATTAATCACCATATTTTAGAAGTATGTGATATTTCTTAAAAATGGGCACAAATTTAATGTTTCAATGAGAAAAGACATTCAATTCAAACATTTACATTTTCAAACTAACTAAGAATCTTAATATCAAGGTTAAAATGAGAAAGTACTCAAGGCCTATAAGAACTAACTAAAGAAATTACAAAGTCAACTCGGTAACTCATTAAAGAGATAGAGATTTATAATTTGCACGTATATCACATAAATTAAAGAATAAGGAAACTACCAGCCTAAAAAAACAAGGAAAGGTAGTTGTAATTTCTTCAATTATTATATCACTTCCAACATAAGTCAAATGCCAACAATTAGCAATTATGATTTGATGAAATAAACTTCGTAGACATCTGAAACTTTAAGTTTGTCTCTCATTTCTTCTCTCTTTTTTTCTTTATAGCATATACGTGCATATAATCATGCATCATAAGTTTAACACATCTTTGTGTTGCTATTAGTGCATATACAAACAGAGGTCATAATAAAGTAACTAAACCCTATTTACTAACTACCATTATATAAACTTCAAGGGCATAAGCCGAGGAGTACATCTAATTCCACCAAGTAAATGCATTTTCAAATGAAAAATTGTAGATGACAAAAGAAATTTTGTTACACCATGTTTTATTGTTGTTTTTCTAACCACCTTAAAATTGATAAAATTCTATACGAGGAATCTTGCTTTTTAGGAATTAACATTTATATGCAAAGTAGCATAAACTGTAAATAATCATAACTAGACAAAAGAAATAGGGATCTACCACGATGTATTATCGTCCTGCCTCCCCAGAAAATGTGCAGTGGTTGGGGTGTAAGAGTTGGAGATACATAGGCTCAACATGTAGGAGTGCGATGTATGGGAGACAAAAGAAGTGGTTGGTTCACTTACTACAATGTACACAGGGTCGTTCCTAACGTTTATTGGCCTTGGGCGAAGTAAAAATAATGGCCACAATAAATCAACAATATACAATTTTGTAAACTTTAAAAGCATATTTTTATTATTAAAATTTAATATTTATACATAAGTGACTCAATTTATAAGTCAACATACTCAAAATTGCTATCGTTGTCAAAGAAATTTTATTATATTTTATTAAAATTTAAAATAAATTTAATATTATGTTAGTTTAAATAAATATAATTAAATAAAAAAGAATAACTTTGGTGACATTTAAATAATAATACTTTTTTAAGAATTCAATCAATTTAGGGGTTTACAATAATAAAAGAGAAAGGGTTACAAGCAGATGAACCATAAACGTTAAAATGAATTATCACTCAGATATTCAAATATTTAGTAAGCTAAAAATATATAAAACAATCATAGACTTTACCTTTAAATTATCACTTAGAACTCAAAAATCAGAAGTCAGAATTGTGAAATTCTTTTGCTGCTAATTTTTAAGAAGAGTATTTTAGATTCATGTGTTGATGGATCAGATCAGGTTAAGGTAGCTTAAATGGAAAAAGGCTTCAGGAGTTCTATGTGACAAGAATTTACCACTCAAGCTTAAAGGTAAAATTTATTGTTTAGTGATTAAGTTGGTCATGCTCTATAAAGCAAAATGTTAGCCCATCAAACAAGTTTATAGTCATTAATTAATGGTGTTGGAGATGAGGATGCTTCGTTGGATGTGCAACTTTACCAAAAAGAATAAGGTCATGAATACCATGGTGGGGGACAAATTAAAGGTTACTAATATTCTAGACAAATTAAGAGAGACGAGGTTTAGGTAGTTTGGTCATATTAAAAGGAGACACTCATATGCTCCAGTGAGAAGATGTGAAAGGATTGTACTTAGCGATTATAAGAGAAAAATAGGGATACTAAGAAGAATTGGGGGGAGGTTATAAAAAATGATATGATAACTTACCGAGGACATGACCCATAATCGAAAATTTTGGCATGCTAGGATTCAGGTAAAAGATTCCTCGTAAAGAGATCCTAGTAGTCCTCTTTAATCCCTTAGGCTATATTTAGTTGGAGGTTTATTAACGGAATGGAATGGAATGGAAAATTATTCCATCGTTTGGGAGGAGCATTTATAATGAAATGAAATGAGATGGGATAGAAAAGGAAGGTTTCATATTACATTCCATTTCATTCTAAACAGAAAAAATGAAAAACTTTCGATTGGGAGATGGGGTTTAGGATGGAATGTAAAATGATAAACAACTTTACACTATATTACCTTATAAACCCTTCATATAAACAGTATTTCACTATATTACATTATGAACCCTTCCATCCCTCCAAAACAATAATTTTCTAATATTACATTCACTTATATTCCATTCCATTGTAAATCATTCATTACATTATATTTCATTACATTCAATTCCATTATATTTCTTTTCGTTCCATTAAAAACGTTAAGTCCAACCAAATATACCTTAACTCTTATCTCTTGGAGTTAGCCTAAGAGGTAATTACTTATTAATATTATTATTATTAATATTAGTATTATTGTTCTTATCATCATCATCCTCATCACTAACATCATCACCATCTTTACTACTATCACTAATAATGTTATTATTAGTATTCATTTTCTTATTATCCATGTTATTTTGGAAACAGTCTCTCTACTAGTTAGGGGTAAGGTTGTGTACTACTAGACCTCTCCAGACTCCGCGCTTCAGCATGATTTATACTTTATGTTGTTGTTGTTGTATGATTATCCAGTTATTATAAACATTATTATTATATACATATGTATATATATATATCTATATCATTACTATTATTATTTGTATTTATTTATTTATACATTTTTTAATTTTTCATTTTTAACCATTTTATTATGTATTTATTTATTTTTATTATCATTTTACTTAGAATTTTAATTACTACTATTTATTTATTCTTTATTATATATTATATATTTATTTGATTTGTTTTCTTTCCTTCCTACTTCATGTGGGTCATTTAGAAATAGTCTCTCTACTAATTAGGAGTAAAGGTACATATTACTAAAATTTTCTAGACTCCGCACCTTAACGAGATTTATTTTAAATGTTATTATTATTCTTATTGAAGAAGTTAATGTTAACTTTTTATACATGAAAGCTAAAAGCTAAAATGTTTAGCTTCCTTAATAATTTTATTGCCCTCAAGTGGTATAACCAAAGATATGTCAAAAAATTTGTCCCTTCCATTTCTCTCTTACAACCAACCATGAGACTCAATAACCTTTGATAAGGGCCTCTCTTGGCTTAAGTGAGGTCGTGGGTTCGAACCCCCCTCATGTATGCAGTCGTTTAAAACTTAGGGCCAGAGCTTTGCCTCCTACAAGAGACCTATTCGGCTCGAGCAGGGATTAGTCTGAGTATGGATGGCTTAAAGGTGCCTTTCCATAATTGGGAACTGCCTAGAACACCTCGTAGGCAACCCAAAAAAAATATGTAGATCGTATAAATGACATTTTAGAGTGGGAACCATGGCAAAAGAGTAATAAACATCATAAATGAGATTTGAGAGTGGGCCAACAACAAGAGAGTAATAAATGCCAAAAGTTTTGTATATTCTACCATTTATTAATAGGTCCACTGTTTAGAATATTAAGTTTACCATTTATTACTCTCTTAGTAAGGCGCCCTTAGTGAGGGTAGGCCCAAGTAGCTGGATGTACAAGAATGCAGGAGAAATAAAGAATGGTTGGTCCCGTTGCAAATCAAGCTTTTAGGATCCATACCGTTCCAGCCAATACTGATCAGAAGATACCGTACCGACTGGAGACCGGTACCTGGATCCCAGCCTCAGTATCGACCAAAAATATCGACCGATACCGAGGGTTTCCATTAGGTACCAGCTGGTACTCAACATATCAAAAAATTTTAGGTAATTTAACAAATTTTAAAAACCTAGAGGACTAATTTGCAAATTAAAAAAATAAACCTAAAATCTGCCCACCCCCTGACCCCAACTGCTACCACCTACCACCACCGCAACCCTCTTCTCTCTAACTGTCACCCTCTCTCACTCACTCTCTTACTCTCATCGTCTCTCTCACCAGTGTCTGGATTGTCTGACCACCGCTGACGCTTGTTGTCTTCTCTAGTTCTCCTCCTCGCCTCATCGTGTTCAACGATCTAGGTTTATGAAATCTACACCTCTCCTCCTCGCCGCACCACTGCAAGTCCGCACCACCACACCACCACCAACCCTCCTACGCTCACAGCTGGACGGTTGGACCTAGACAATGGACAACTTGAAAACCTAAAGCCCCAACCCGAATAGCAAAGAGAAGACCCGAGTCACCCGACGGTTAAAATTTTTTTTTGGGTGTGTTCATACTTGATTTTGTTGGTTGATGAGTTGATCTATTCTCTTCTTAGTGTTTCCAAAAATTGTTGGTAAACATTGCAATGCTTTTCGTGTTGTGGATTGGATTGAATTTGTTGATTTGGATTTGTGTATTAGTGTTGATGAATATGTTTTCGGTGGGTGAAGGATTGGATTTGGAGGTTGAACTGTTGAAGAAGTTGGTGGTGTCACGATTTTGGAATGGGTTAATTAGTGAATATTGATTGTTTTGTTTTGGAATTGTTTTAAAAATTGGAATGAGGATTGGTTTGAAAATTTTTTAATGTTTGGAATTGTTTTGGAATGGAATTTTTGAAGTTGACAATTTGAAATTGTTGGATTGAAGAATACCGTGGGTAAGTTGCTTATGTTATTTTGTTATGAATTTGATATATGAAAATTAGAATTGGAATTGAATATGGAATTGTAAAATAAGGTTAGTATGTAATTAATTAATTATGTATTATGCAAAGATTGTTAAAACTTAAAATTGAATGTTGATAATTAACTTTTAAACCTAAATGTAAAATTAATAATCAAATGTGAAATTAATAATCAAATGTAAAATTGATAATTAAAAGTGAAATTGTAAAATTGATAATAAAATTTTGTAAAATTGTAAAAACTTAAATCATTAATTGATATTTGATATATTGTTAATATTTGTGATATGGTAATTTATTTTTAATATTTGGTATTGAATTTACTCATTTAGGAAAAAAATTTGTTTGAGCATAAGGAAGTGATGTAATGAATATTTGTTGTCAAATTGTGAATATGTTGTAGACTTGTAGATTTTAAATATTTATAATTACATTTATTAATGTCAATTAAAAATTGTAAAAGCAACATTTATATTTAAGAATGAACTATGAAATGGTGTATATAATATTATGGTTTGTTAAAAATGAAAAGAGGATCAAAGGTTTAAATGAGGAAAAAATTTTCAAAAAATTTATATCCTTCAACTTGATCTCATGTTTTAAATAAATCTTTGAACTTGATGATTGTGTTATGAATATATGTGTATGAACAATTGTATAAGATATGTCATACATTATTTTCCAATTATGTAAGTCATATCATACCCTTCAACTTGATCATTATTTTTCAAACTTTGAATTGAAATTGTTGGAAATGGAATTGGAAATTGATTGAAATTGTTGGAAATTCAATTGGAATTGTGAATGGAAATGGAAATGGAATTATGACTGTTTTGAGATTGTTGGAATCGGGAATTGTTGTAAATGGAAGGAAATCGAAATAGAATTAGGATTACTTTGTAATTGTTGTAAGTTAGAATTGTTGTATTGTAAATGGAAATGGAATTATGATTGTGATTGTTGGAATTAGAAATTGTTAAAAATGGAAGGAAATGTAAATGAAATTATGATTGTTTTGTTACTGTTATAATTGGGAATTGTTGTAAATGGAAGGAAATGAAAATAAAATTATGAAAGTTTTGTGATTGTTAGAAACTTAGAATTGGAAATT
>JANJEY010000236.1:33701770-33717164 GCA_024703695.1 Erythroxylum cataractarum
CAAAAATTACATGGTCTGCCTATGTGAAATTCACACAGGCCATGTGTTTTTAGCGTAGAAGCCCAATCTCACTTGAAAGTTACATGGTCTACTCGTGTGGGATCATACGGTCCATGTTTTGACCCTCCAAATGACAAAATATCATTTTTTAGTTCTTCACAAAAGTTTTATATCTAGAAGTCCTCTTCACATCAATCTAAAAAAACCTTAATCTAACATCTCTAATGAAAGTTATGTCAATTGTCCCGAGATAGGTACAATGTGATTAAGGACATGAACATAGTTGATTCTTTTGGCCATAACTTCATAACCCTATCTCCAAATGAAGTGATTCTTAAACCATTGGATTCCCAAAAAACTTTTCTACCTTTCCATAAAAATTGATAACCATTGGTGATGATAAATTCAAAAAGATTGATGGAAAGAAAATGAGGGACGGTTGGAAGAGCATGACAGGGTTATGAACACACTTTGGATTTTCAAGCATATCTTCATCTATAAAACTCCGATTGAGTTGGTTCTTACTCCAAGATAAACTAGAGACTAAGAGCTAAAATTTTGAAGAAGTCAATTGTGATTATTGTGATTCCGTTGTCTGGGCTAGCCTTTGTGGCTTGAGATGTTATGAAAATGACGATGAAAGGATGATGGATTATGAGGGTACATTGACATAACCTGACAAGGAAATCCGCTCATGCTTTAGGACTCAAGGATAGTTGGGCACCAGAATCGGGGCCCAACATAAGGTGAGGCTTGTGATAAAAGGGTATATACAAACATACGGGATGGACTATTAAGAGATATTTTCTTCGGTGGTAAAGCTTAATAAAATAAAGGTCTTATTGTCCTTAGTAGCAATTTTAGATTGGTTGTTGCTCCAATTTGATGTGAAGAATGCTTTCCTCTATAGTGATTTAGAAGAGGATGTGCATATGGATATTCCACTAGGATACATTATACAGTCAAATAAGAAAGTTGTGTGTAAGTTACGAAGGAGTCTTTATAGATTAAAGCAATCACCTCGAGCTCGGTTTGGAAGGTTTAGTCTAGCCATGAAAAAATATGGCTTCAAACAAAGTAACTCTAATCATACTCTTTTCTTGAAGCACTAACAAGGAAAGGTTACATCACTAATAATCTACGTCAATGATATGATTATCATGGGGAATGACATAGAAGAGATTTTTAGACTCCAAGATAAATTGGCTACTGAATTTAAGATGAAGAACTTAAGGGAACTCAAATATTTTCTTAGAATTGAGGTGGCCAGATTAAAGCAAGGTATATTCCTTTGTCAAAAAAAGTAAGTTTTGATTTTTTAGCTGAATTTGGGCTGATTAATTGCAAGCCAACCGATATACCTATTGTCCAGAATCACAAATTAGGAGAATATTTAGGTCATGCTCCAACCAATAAAAAACGATACCAAAGAAGAGTAGGCAAGTCGATCTACTTGTCACATACTCGCTTGATAAAACACATGCGGTTAGTATAGTGAGTCAATTTATGCATTTTCCTAGTGAAGAACACATGAATGCAGCCATACGAAGACTTCGATACTTGAACTATGCCCTAGGGAAAGCAAGAATGGTCATCTAGATATTGTTGGTAATACGAATGCAGGCTGGGTAGGAAATGTCATTGATAAAAAAAATCCACTTCAGGCTACTTTATATTTGTGGGAGGGAACTTGGTCACATGGAAGAGTAAGAAACAAAAGGTTGTAGCACTATCAAGTGCTAAAGCAGAGTTCAGAGGTATAGCTAAAGGACTTTATGAACTTCTATGGCTTAGAAGGCTGCTAACTGAAATTGACTTTGCTCCTAAATTCTGAAATGAAGTTATTTTGTGATAATAAGGCAGCTATAGACATTTCTCATAATCTGATATAGCATGATCATATGAAGCATATTGAGGTGGATCGATGTTTCATTAAGCAGAATCTTGAAGAAAAAATAATTCAATTTTCTTTTGTCAAATCTAAAGACCAATTAGCAGATATTTTTACCAAGGTTGTTGCAAGCAAAAGTTTCCATAACTCACTTGACAAGTTGGGCATTCGAGATATATTCACTCCAACTTGAGAGAGAGTGTTGGCATGAGTTGTACATTGAGTGATTATAGGAGCAAATCATATAGATTTCTCACATTTGGGAAGTTATGTATTTATTCCTTTATTTAGGGATATTGTTGATTGTAACCATATATGGAGTCTTTTTATATTGTATAAAAACACACAAAAGTTTTAATAAAGAGGTGAACTTTCCAATTCCTCTTTGTATCAAAATCAATGATTTTGGTGATATATTAATATTGTGTTTCTATATCGATGATTTAATATTTACAAGCAATAATCCTATAATGATTTAAGACTTCAAAGGGTCTATGAATCATAGAGATTGTTGAAGGAGACGATGGAATTTTTATTTCTCAAAAGAAATATGTTTTTGATTATTTTAAGAGATTCCATATGTAACATTGAAATTTTTTTAGAACTCTAGTATTGGTTTGTTCTATTCTTCATCCAGTGAAGCTTGTGTGAGTTGTTTTGACTCTGATTGGAATGAAGATTTAACCGGAAAACAATATTATGTATTGTTTTTGTTGTATTGTTTTTTTTATGGGTCTAACGCTTGTTCATAATCATCAAAGGAAAACTCCATTATATCACTGTAAATTTGTAAAGTAGAGCACATATCTCCATCTTTAAGTACTTGTCAAATCATTTAGTTATGCAATGTGGTAAATTATATTCATAATCCAATTTAAAGCTCTATAAAGATTTTTATAGATATTGCATCAACAATCAATTTGGCGAAGAAATCCAATTGTTCACAGAATGAGCAAATACATTGAGTTGAAGTATTGTAAGTTTAAAGATCAAGTGGTCGATATCATCACTAAACCCTTAAATTTGGATGCTTTTAGAAAAAATATTTTTAACCTAAAATATTTTTTACAAAATGCATGTTAGAGTCTAACACTTTTTAGTATACATGAATAGCCTCGGTATCTCAAAGCTATGTAATTATAACTTTGAACTGATGATATTTTTAATAGGGTTAATGATTCCAAAACTATGGAATTGTATTTTTTATTTTTATTATTTTGGGGGACTACATTTGTTCTATATGGCATTATATGTATCATTCACTAATCTAAATAACCATAATTAATCCTAAAAATCTCAATATAAAACTCCTAACAATGTGATTTCTCCTTGGTGACCATCTCCTTTCCAAACTTCTACTAATCATGTGACTTCAGGTTGAGCTATTGGTCCCTTAATTGAAGATCACCAAAGATGTGTTGCACACACAAAGAATTGAGTTTGGATGTCAAACCTTGAATATGGTATTTAATACTTTCACCATAAAGGGATAGGTATGGTGTTCATAGTGTACGACGAGCACTCGAAGAAAACCCAGATAATTATGATCATCCATTTTGGTTGTTCAACAACACAGACAAAGTTAACAATTTGAAAATGAATATTATGAACAATGTTAAAAAGAACCCATAATTGACACCAATGGAATTATGTTGAAGATACTATTGCAACTTATAATATACAACATGTACAAGATCATGTTCGATAGGAGATTTGAGAGTGAGGAAAATCATCTAGTCCTAAAGCTTAAGGCTTTGAATGGTGAGCAAAGTAGATTTACTTGAAGCCTTGAGTACAACTATAAAGAGTTTATTGAATGTTGGGCGAAGTAGATTAACTTAAAGCCTTAAGTACAACTATAGAGAGTTTATCGTATTAATTAAGGTTTATTAGAATTTACTAGGGTTAATTTAAAATTAAGATTAATTATTAATTTAATTTAAATTAAATTAATAGAGTCTCAGTATCATATGAAACACAAGTAATATTATAAGAACCATATAAAAATAAAAAATATATTATGTAAACGGTAATATAGTTGTTAATTGATGAAACTTTAATTTAGTCAAGGGTTATATCAATTTATAATTAAAATTAAATAGTTTTACAATATTACAATTTTTATACATTTTAAAAATGTTGTAATATGATTTACATTTCAATTAATAAAGGATACTTTTATCAAAATGAATGATATTTTTTGGAATAAGGAGGGAATGTTTGTGTTAGTCTGATCTTTATTTAATTGAATAAGTCTTATTTCAGTTTGTTTGTTTCCCTAATCGGATGAGAAGTTGTTCATGTTCCTTAATCTTTTGTTTCAAGTAGCTTAAAAGTATGAATTACGTTGCTATTATCTACTTTAAATAGTGAACTTGTTATCAGTATTTGAGACAAGCAAATAAAAACGATTTGCTTCATTTTTATCAAGATAAGGGGTGAAATATCTAGCCGTCTAGTTAGGTTTCAACAATTCTTGGAACTTTTTTGTACGAAGTGATAAAAGGAAGCAGGGCTGTTCTTTTTTGTGAATAAACACGGCAACTTGTGGATTAGATCCAAAAACAAGTCTCATTTGATAGCCAATTCAAATATGAAAGTTTCACACCTGTCACGCTTACATATACGTGGCAACTTAAATCTCTCTAACTCTAACAATTATTTGGTTTTGTTTGTTTTGCATTGTGCAATACTCTGCACTCTTATAACAGTTATTACCCCTAAATTAGGAAAGACAACTCGGTCCAAACTTAGCAACTTCATTCTAATTTCTTACCAAAATGGGCTTAGAAACTTTCTTGGAGGTGATACTTACTATTCTCCTACCACCTGTTGGGCTCTTTCTTCGATATCGCTATGGAGTAAAATTCTTTCCCTTTAAAACAAGCTTTTTTCTTTTTTTGCTTTTTCTTTCTTGCTTTCTTTCAATGATCTTCCTATTAAAGATTCCTTTTGTGGCTTTAACGAAAATGTCGGTGGAGTTCTTGATAGACTTGTTGTTGACGATATTGGGATACATTCCAGGAATAATATATGCTAATAATATATGCTCTATATGTATTAGTTGGATAACAATGATGATTTTAGTGTTTAAGGACATATATTTCTTGATTTTCAAATCCTTGTAAGTTTCAGTTTTGCTTATAATGTAGAGTAGAGTGCGTCTAGTTCCATGACTAGTTCAAGATTTTAATTTGTTGAATGCCTATAGTTTCTTTTACCAAGTCTAATTAGGCGACAAATTGTATGATTCAGAATTGATAATACCAGCTAGAGCTGGCAAGTAATTCACCGCTCACATAGATTTGTAAAAGTGCTCAAGTTACTCAAATGTGACTTACCTTGTAATATAGGAGTTCTCTAAATATATGATAAATTTGCAACTTAACGATATATATAAGAATGATAAGTAACATCAGCAAGAATTGTAGACCAAAACTTTCATGAAATCCAAAGGTGCGCATGGGATTTGTTACATGATTGCTAACATTTTGTTTCTAATTTCTAACTCTTTGTGGTCACTTTGAATCTTAAATCCGTCCTTCGTATGTAAGCAAGAGAATTTATCGTTGAAATATTCAATTTTTGCTACTACTTCGTGTTAGGATTGTTGGGAGACAAAAATAGCAATAAAATGATTTTAATAACAATAATTTTTTTCAAGTTTAACTAGCAAATTAGAATAAGAAACTCAATGGAAAAATTATTAGCAAATCAATTGAATTCAAATAAGGATTTATAAAGTTTAATATCTCACTTTTGAAACCAAATATGTGAATTAACATAAACTACTTGCACTCTCCGTGTTTCTCCTCACTTTTAGGTGTTTTGGCTACTTATTCATGCAAAACTTATCTATCTTCTCTATTATATAGCGAAATTGGGTTTTTTGCATTGTTTCATGGCTTTGCATTGTGTATTGTCACATATATGGTAGTACAAGTGACTATGTATTTTTAGCACTACTCACTCGTAAATGTATATGGTTGTAAAGAGCTACACAACCGTATAAGTCATGAATATTGGCGTGTACATGACCGTGTATATCTTCGCCTTTCATGTCCTTTTTCATACGGTTCTAGAGACTTACACGATCGATGCACACAATCATGTAAGTAGAGAACACATGTGTGCAACACTCTACACGAACATGTTTGTCCAGAAAAGACTTGACTCACCCATCATCCATCTTATATTCACTTATTCGTCATCCCTATAAACCATAAAAGTGTCAACAAAGACCGAAATTCTTGAAAATAAGGTTGGACACACCCAACAATCTGCCCTCTAATCTAACTATGAGGAAGATTAAGCTTCAATGGCTATTAAGATACATCACGAAAACTTTATTACAAAGCTTATGTTTATTTTTGGAAACTACTTTAGTTAATATTTTATAACCATTCATGTCTGTATGAACCTTCTTAAAGTTAATAGCACTTTGACTATCATAAAATATTATATAGTCATCTTGCTTAACATCCAACTCTTGATTGAACGTTTTTAGCTAGAGCATCTCCTTACAAGCTTTTATTGTAGCTATATACTCTGCTTTAGTCGTAGATAAAGCTACTCATTTTTGTAACTTGGATTGACATGACATGGCTCCTTCTACAAACTTGAATGGAAAACCTAAATTGGATTTTCTTTCATCAAGATCTTTAACTATATTTGCATGCGTAGAACCTTCTAGAATTGGCTTCCAATTGCCAAAACATAGATTCCACTTTGAAGTACCTCTCAAGTATCTCAAAATTCATTTCACTGTCTCCTAGTGAACCTTTCATATATTATATAAGAATTTGGTCACAACTCAATAACCTATGTAATATTTGGATTTATATACATTATTGCATATATCAAAGACCCCACTACAAATGAGTATGGACCATAAGACATATTATCTTTCTTTATCTTGAACACCCATTTATTATTCAATGCCTTTTTGCCTTTTGGAAGCTTCATAAGCTTGTATGCATCATCCTCTTCAATGAATTCATCTCTTCTTTCATAACTATGAGCTAAAGATCTTTATCTTCACAAGATGCAAATTTTTGCACTTTCTCAGACTCCCCCTTAGTAGTAACCAATAGATATTCTAAACTTAGATATCTAGTAAAAGGCTTTTTCTCCCTTGTAAACCTTTAAAGTTGTATTTCATTAGCTATTGGATCTGGTTGCTCTCCTACTCATTATCCTCATCAACTTTATCTTCACCATAGCCAATAAAGATGCAAGGTATTTCCTTTCAGTCAAACTTCTGTCTCTGATACTTGGGTATATATCTAAATACCTTATAGTCAAATACTCTCATATAGTGATCTGTAGGATCTTTACTTGTTCATACTCTCTTGGAAATCTCAAAATGCAATGGAATTGAGGGAGCTTAATTCGTCAAAAACATTACAGTTCAGACTACTTTATCCCTAAATTTCTTCGGTAGTTTGAACATTCTGAGCATAAAATTAACCTTTTTTACAATTATTTTTTTATCTTCTCAACAACATCATTATGTTGTGGAGTACTGAGTTCAATCTTCTCATGTTTAATTCCGTGCGATGTACAGTATTCTTCAAAAACCTAAGAAGTATACTCTCCCCTATTATTAGTTTGTAGGCACTTCAGCTTGCTCTCATTTTCCCTTTCTATCGTGACATAAAACTTTTGGAAAGATTCAAATACTTGAATTTTAGCTTTCAACATATATACCCAAGTCTTCCTTAAAGCATCATCAATGAATGTAATAAGTTATTTTTTACTTCCTAGTAACTCCTCCTTAATAGGGCCGCAGACTTATAAACACACCAACTCTAATCTCTTAATCTTCTTTGTAGATCTTTTCTTGAAAGAGACCTTATGCTACTTTCTACCCAAACATTGATCACAAGGATTAAGTGGTAGTGTATTCTTAATTAGGATAAGGGATTTAGTAGCCAACAAGTTTAATGTCTCTCACTCACATGCCCCAATCATCAGTGCCATAGATTTGTAGAAGTTTCCTCTTCAATTGTGCATACTTCTCTACCACCGCAGACCTTTAAGTGTGTTTTGTACAATATGCAACATTACTCTCCTAGAGCAATAGTTATTGCTCCCTTTGACAGTTTCCACTTCCTATCCTAAAAAGTGTGTTAGAATCATTTTTTATCTATCACATTAGTTGATAACAAATTTAACCTTAAATCAAGAATGTGTCATACATCTTTTAAGGATAGTAAGCATCTAATGATTATTTGAACTTAGATATCACCCATGCTGACAATCTTGGTCAATCTTTGAGATTACCCAAGACATGGAAGCATTCACTTGTCACACAAGCTAGGGATACCTTATCATCCTTGTTTGAAGCTATTACGACTGTACTCTTATCATCTCCATCATTCTGATGATCTTGTTTTTTTTAATCCCATTTTCACTTGTAGCAAAAACCTTTTAATCTGTAATGGCTTTTTGCAATAGTGGCATGTCATCACATCTTTTTCACCTCTAGGCTTTGATCAATTCTTAAACTTGTCACAACTTTTAGACCCTTATTCTTACTCCGTGCCAAGAAAGCCTGAATTTTGTCAATATTATCTCTTTTCTTTTAATTTCTTTATTGAATATACTCTTTTTATTAGATATAAAGAGAGCACATCTTCAGGAGCTAAATTGCTAATCGTACCTTTAGCATCTCCCAGTTATCTAGTAATGAACTTAATAGGACGAAGGCTTGAAATTCATCATCAAAAGTGATCTTCATTATTGTAAGCTTGTTGATTATATCTTGGAAATCACTCAGATGCTCCAACACAAATTTCCTAGTTATCAGTTTCAAGTTTACAAATCGTTTAATCGGAGAGGCTTTAATATGGGCAGCAATATTCCTTTTATAAAGTCCTTCTAGCTTTTTTCACAACTTAAAAGATCCATATCTTGCGACATATGGTTAAATAATCGATATCAATGCATTGTCAAATCGTTCCTATAGTTTTCTTGTTCACCTTCTCTTATTCTCTTTTTGATATCTTCTCAAGTTTTGAAGGAACATCTTCCTTCGTACTTTTGTCCACATCAATAAGATCAAAGAGATCCTTGCAATATAAAAGGTCCTTCATCATAGGATTCTTTAGAACCTTCTGGAAAATTGTGGAGTCTTATGAAAGCTTATGAAACCTTATTGAAGCTTGTGGAACATTGTAGATCCTTATGAAACTTTTAGAACATTATGGAAGATTGTAGAATATTGTAGATAGTAGTATCCCTGTTGAAGCTTGTGGAACATTGTAGATCATTATGAAACTTTTAGGACATTATGAAAGATTATAGAATATTGTAGATAGTGGTATCATGTATGTGATGTATGTATAATAGTATAGAATATTCTAGAGGACTATTGTAGGCTATTGAATCAATTAGATCATAATCATCTAGTTAGGAGATGGAAGACTATAAATATTCTTAGAGTTCTCATTTGTAACATCCATCCATCATTCAAAATGTTATCTAGCAAGATCCAATATATAAGAGAAAAGTATTTTTTAGGCATTCACTAAGCTATCCTTTAGTCTTTAGTTATGCTAGTTTTGTACCTAACATTTTTTAGCAAAAATAGCTTGGTTGAGTGGAATAACAATCAAGTGTCTCACAGTTCAATAGTGAAAATTCCAAGTCCTTGACAATCTGCTTAAAGAGTTACTTAGTGTTATAAACTACAAGTTGATCATATTATTTAAGGAAACTAATACGAATGTTATACCATTGATTATTGTTGTCTCTTGGTTGTTGTAATTTTATAGAAATAGAGAGTTCATCACCAAACAAGATTTAAGTCTAAGTAATTTTTGCATTGACATATAAAATTCTACATAAATATGTGATTTCTTCTGATAGTTGAATAATTCATTCCACTAGAATCAAGGTACATGATTCTTACACTAATCATACAAGTAGCAGCAACAACAATAACAATATTCTAGTAAAAATTTCATTGAGATGTGGAGTCTAGGAAGGTCCGACAATGATAATAATAGCAATAATAATAATAAGGTTAAGAATAAAAATAAAAGATAAAATAAATAAATAAATAAACAAACAAGAAAGAAGTCACATCAGCTAATGTAATATATATAATAACCTATTGTAGTGACCAAACTGAAGACATTATTGAACTGAAGATTGCTTGAAGTCGATTCACCAATGTTTGTTCTCTTATTTTCGAGATTACTTCTAAGTTTACTTGGTCCTTAGACTTCTACTTTGATTGAAAATCCTAGAGTTTCTTGCTTTCCATATTTATACATTGTGCTCTCATATCTTATAATACAAATTAACTTATCTTCTTCTATAGAATCATTTTTAATATGCAAAATTCCTTGATATAACGTCAAATGTGGTTGAAAAATTCACAATTAAAAAAGGGATGCACCTAAGATTCTTTTTTTTTTTTTAACAGAGCCAGCAATGTTGTGAAATATTGAAAAATTTAAGATTGCCTAGAGTTCCAAACTTTTACTTGGGAGCATTTTTTTCACCATATTACTTCATACCAGTTCACCTTCTACATCTGAGGCATTATAAATCTTCTGCATATAGCATTTGACAATTTTCTTGAATGGGGTTTTATCTAAGAGTAAGAATCAATATAGTCTTACCTCGAGTTATAGTCAAGAATGCAGCTCCTAAACATATACGGATTTGATGTTGATGGCCCTAACTTTTCAAGGATTATGGTAGATTTGATTCAAGACTTGGTACAATTTTGTCCTAAATAAGAGGTCTGATTTGCTCCATGTATTAAATCACTAAAAAGCTTCTTCTTCATTCCCAATTTTACAAGCTATGTTCATGGAGTGTGAGTCCCTTACTAACTTACATAAATGTTATTTATTAGTGGAGGATGTCATCTTGCTAATGTCAAAAGGCTAACCATTTGAAAAGGACACTAAAAATAAATACCGATGAAAGATGGAACTCAGTCATGTAATTTGTAAAATATGGCCTAATATTACGTAACTGAAAGGGGAAAAACAATTTAATTATTGCAGCTTCTTATTCATCAGAAGTACAAATGATTTCTATAAAGTTATGTTTCTAAAAGTTTTCAATGTGCCATCTTGTATTGTAAAAAGATTTTGTAAAAATTATAAAAACAATAATAATAAAAATTACTACCTGACTTAATTGGATGGCACTATAAAATCCATAAGATGTAAATGTACATTTTTAACTTCAATATTGTTTAATTTTTTATTTGCAGAAGAAACAATTTTACTTCTGAGCTTGTGCCTCAAGGACAAGGAACGATGTTTCTGCAACCCATTGTCTTTGTGGCGGCATTGGCACTGTTTATAACCTGAATTTGCCAGGTAGAATAACTTTTCATTAAGGAAAACATTCTAAAACACATTCTCAATCAAATGATACAGTTAGGGAAGTGTTTCACCAAAACCGAAACCATTTAGAGGATGAGGATAATGTTGGCGGAGAGGAATAGCTGCTAGAAAGTAAAAAAAGTGGCTTCTATACGTCTGGTTAGATCATCCACCTCATTTTCCACTCTTGTATTCTCCTTGTTGTCTTCATCAGCTTTACACATTTTTTTTCCAGTGCCACGCTTCCTGAAATCTTCACTCTCTTTCAAGTGTTGTTTCTGCCTCGAGATGGGATTTGACTCTTCCATTCTGCTGGTCATCTTCAATGTTCCTGTTCGGATTCCTGCTGACTGCTGCTTTTCATGTCTTGTTTTGCTCTCAGCTCCACTGATTTTGTTCCCAACGCCTCTAGTTTTGAAAGTTCTTTGCAGTGAATCAGACTGAAACTTGGAACCTCCGCTTACAGCAGATTGTTCCTGTAAGTAAAAGGTTAGCAGTTATGATTATTATCGTGAATCAAACTTTCATTCACTGGCAGATGACTGGGAATTGAGACTGTTATGTATGCGTACTAACCAGGTCAAAATATCCAATCTTTGGAGATGGGTTTCGTAGACATGAAGGCTTGAAGATCTCGGAAACACCAGTAGGAAGAAGATTAGTTCCCACAAATATTTCGCCGGTCTGTAAATGAGAGAAATTTCCTTCTCGAAATGCATTTTCCAAACAAGACTGATGATAACGATCATTATCAAAAGCTGATGCTTGTAATGCATTACTATCAAGTAGAATCCCTCTGCGTGCAGCAGTTCCGGTATTGGAAAAAGAAGTATCAGATCCCTGGTATATAGATGGCATTGACGATCCGAGTGGCCATTGACGATCAGAGTTAGCAGGTGGAGTATAAGAAGACCCCAAATTGGGACTTGACCACAAAAATGTAGAGTCACTAGAAGCGACCAACCCTTTTTTATGTGGAATAGAATTGTTCAAAGGAGTTCTTAAGGTGGAAAAAGGAGTGAGATTGGAACGAAAAGTTTTCTTTGGCGTTACTACAGGGGATTTATCAGTAAAATCAGATGAAGCACAGCCGGACTGCACAGATTTATTTTTTCTAGGTCGCAAAGCTGAAGATGATTTTACCGGTAGATATGCGTCCTTTGGTACAATCTTCTTCTTGTTGTTGTTCTTCTCTGCAACAATATCATAAGTTTAGTTAGTGCCCATAAGAAACGATTAATCTAAACATGCATGTTCCTTACTTGATGTCAGGCTTGCAACTCTAGTTTCCATTTTAGCATGGTCTGAATACAAAGAAGCCCTTTTCTGAGAAACTGCTTGAGGTGGCTTAGCATGAGTTGTTGATATCATTGGAGGCCTTTTGGATCCTCTGCAGGCAGTGCCCTTTAATTGGCTTAGCATGAGTTGGTGATATCTTACTGGAGTCGAATCATCTGAAGCTGAAAGCATAATTAACGTGAGAAGAAGAAACAAAGGTAAGGCAGTACAGTCAACAATTGTGAGACTAATTTATATTATCAATATTTTAGTTTCCTGCGTTAAGCGAAAATATACAGCATTCCGATATAAAGTATCAACGAACTTACTGTGGCCTTTCTGCATTCCTTTTCCACTTCTTAATCTTTGGGTGGAACTGGCGCCATTTGATGAGGATTGATTTGATTTCTTCACGGATGCTCTTATATCATCAAAAAGATCATTCTCAAGGCTCGCAAGAGAGTGGCTATCAGTGTTTCCTGTGGCCTCAGACTCCGTACATCTCCACATGTCTTCTTCTACCCCAGCAAGCAGATGAACTCCAGACTTTTTAAATCCTTTATTTATAATAGATAACTCCTCCGCATTCAAAACTCCTGAAAATTAAAAGATTTATCATAAAATAAAATAATTAAGATGAGCAAAACTGGGTTAGAATTTCTGCACATAACGGATACCTGCGCTTGTGAAAAAGGCACTATCCCACGCTAAACTTTTCCGAGCACTGGACTCACCAATTCTGGGTTTGCCCTCGGTTTCCATGTACCCAACTAACTCTACTCCATCCACAATGCTAAAATCAAGAGAGTCAAATAATTCTTCTGGGTCAAGTACTCCTGCAGAAATAAAAGAAGACGCCATTGTAATTTGCAAAGAGAAGGAAATTGACATCAAGGTAAAGCAATTCAAAAGCAAATTCATCAAACCCACAAAGGAAACCTGGACTAGAGAAGAAAGCACTATCCCATGCCAAACTCTTGCGCAAATCACATGTTGATTTGGATTGTGGAGAGTCTCCCTCCCTAAGCCCAAGTTTATGTACGGAGTCATCCACATGCCAAGGATTCCTTTTACTGTCCATCAACCTTCTTCCTATCATCAGAAACTCCTCCAAAATTTAAGATCTCGCTCTAGTTTACAAAACCATAATTTAGTGAAGACAATCATACATTTTCAATCTGAAGACAATCATAAACTAGAAGTGTCACCTTAGTAGTTATCACTATTCAAGATTAAAAAAAAAGAATCAAATCATGTTAAACCAAACACGCTTTGGACGAGTAACAATTCAAGAACGAGAGAAATGAAAGAAAAAAAGATTTCGAATATCCAATCAATTTACGGAGGAAAGAATTAAATAACATAGAGAAATCAAATGAAAATTAAATCAACAATACATTAACGTATAAAACCAAGAAGATTTTGTTGCGCCGCATACGAAGGAATGGGGGCGTCCGTTGTTAATGTAACGTAGAAATAGTAAATCAACAATAAAGGAATGGGAACTCCCTTGCACTAGGTCGGGCTAGGCTCGAGCAAGTAAAACAAAAAGGGCCCGGGCTCGATATGAGGCCAATTGGGTTTAGGCTGGACTGAATTTTTGTTATTTTCTTTTATTTTTATTTTATTTTAAATTTAATTTAATTAATTAATAATTAAGGATAAAATTATAGACAATAAAAGAAAAATAATTATAATTAAAGTGATCAATTTAATCAATTGAAATTGCGAATTTTAATTGATTAATAAAATTATAAAAATTAATATTTTATAATAAATAAATATATAAAACGTGTATTTACTAATAGAATAAGTACAGATCAAATCAAACTCATTAACTAAGAAGGATACGATTATAGGCAATGAAAGAAAAAAAAGTTATAATTGAAGTGAACAATTTAATTAATTATAGTTATGAATTTTAATTAATTAACAAAGATTGAGATTTTATAATGAATGAATATATAAAATGTACATATATTAATAAAAATGAATGAGATGAAATCAAATTCAAATGATAGGATTATAGGAAATGAAAAAAATATAATTAAAGGGATCATTTCAATTAAATTGAGATTTTAGAATGAATGAACATATAAAATATACATACATTGATAAAATATATAAGATGAAATCAAATTTGTTAACGAAAGAGGATAAGATTATAAGGAATGAAAGAAAAATATTATAATTAAAGTAATCAATTCAATTAATCATAGTTACATAATTGATTAATAAAAATTGAGGTTTTATAATGAATGAATGAATATATAAAAAGTACATATATTGATAAAGTGAATAAGATGAAATCAATTTCATTAAAGAAGGAAGATATGATTATAAGAAATGAAACAAAAAGATTATAATTAAAGTGATTAATTCAATTAATTATAGTTACAAATTTAAAATGATTAATAAAAATTGAGATTTTAAAACGAATGAATTCATAAAACGCACATATGTTAATAAAATGAATAAGATGAAACCAAATTCATTAATGAAGGAGGATATGGTTATAGAAAATGAAAGAAAAATATTATAATTGAAGTGATCACTTTAATTAATTATTGTTACGATTTTCAATTGATTAATAAAAATTGAGATTTTATAATAAATTAATATATAAAACGTACATATATTGATAAAATGAATAAAATAAAACTAAATTCATTAATAAAGGAGGATATGATTATATGGAATGTAAGAAAATTATTATAATTTAAGTAATTAATTCAGTTAATTATAGTTACAAATTTAAATTGATTAATAAAATTGAAATTCTGTAATGAATGAATATATAAAATGTACATATATTGATAAAATGAATAAGATGAAATCAAATTCATTAAAAAAAACAGGATAGGATTATAGG
>JANJEY010000236.1:33720245-33735728 GCA_024703695.1 Erythroxylum cataractarum
GTTTTTGAAAAATCAAGAAAGTGAAAGGGTTTTTAAATAATTATTTTTGAATGATTAAATTCCTTGCTTTTGGAATGTTTTAAGAACTTGTAATAATTATTGAATTCATTATTTTTTTCGAATGATTTGAATAATTTGAGAAACGTCAATAATTGATGATTTCATTGTTTTGAATGAATGAGAATTTGATTGACTTATGTTTTTGATAAATTAATAAAGTGTTGCATTCATTATGGTTGAATGATTAAAAATGTGTTGTGTGAATTGGTTTGATATTGTGAATTTTTGGAATGTGAATGGGTCTAATATGACATGATATGAAAGAATTAAGTTTTCGAAAAATGCCATCAGGCAATCCGATTTTCATGTATGTATTATGTGTTATGTGGATTTGGTTAGGTCCCATAAGTTTAAGTCAAGTACACTTGTCTTCTTTTTATAGGCTTCGCCCGCCTGCCCGTTAGTGGCATTGGAGCTCTGATTTCGGGCTTCCATAAGTTTGCGGCTACACCGGACCGCTATGCGGGAAGGTGTAGTACGTTCTGTTCATGGCTGCACAGGATCGCTATGCGGAAATGTGCAGTATGTTCTATTTTGGACCGACCCAAATCATTTCTAATGTGTTATGTTATGTGTTTATGTTGTGTTATTAGTGTGTTGCATTCATGTTTTAAAACCGATCATGAATGTTTGAAAAATTGGAAAGTTGAGAAATAAGCATTGTTTTTGACAAATTTTCTACCGTGAGATTTTATAAAATAGCAAAAGTTTTAAAAGAGATGATTTTTTCTTATTTTTCGATTTATAAATATGTTATCCACGAGCTATCAAGCTCACCCCCTTTCATCCCCATCTCTAGGTTTCGAGCAGGAGATTGGATGAAAGAAAGTCAAGGCATTTGTTCGATTTTGTTTACCTTGTATTTTGAGTAGTTTGGATTTTGGTATTGGTTTGTATATGGCTTGAAATGCCATTAATATTTTGTAAGCATTTATTTCGTGATGTAAATGAATTATGGATTTGTGTGGATATAGTATGTTAATGGTTTATGGATGAGATGAATTATGAGTTTGTGTATGGTTATGATATATAAATGTGACTGTATATGAATGGGATTGATTGTGATATGGATTCCGGATGGGAGGTCCGATGATACTGAACACTGTTGAGAATTATTTGAAGTGCTATATATATAATGATGATTTGGTTGTATTTATTTATGCTGGGATTCTAGACAGGAGGTCCGATGAATTGTGTTGATTGAGCTGGAAATATTGAAGTGCCTATTGTGTATAAATTGTGGATTTCTGGATATGTATATTTGTTTTTATGGCAAGGAAAGAATGAGATTTGTTAAAGATGAGATTGAGATATTGCATGATTTTGAAGAATTATATGAATTGAGTTTTGATTGAGGAAATTTCCAAAAGGGAAATTATATTGCTTTGATTTGAATAAGATTGAATAAAGATGAAAAGAATGAAAGAAAAAAAAATACCATATTTCGGTTTTGGTTTAGTCTAGGGTTTCCAACGCGCGTTCTTTTAAAGTTTACGTACACGGATGTCGGAAAAATTTGATTGAGTTCATTTGAACCGTCTGTTTGCTTTGATTCTGAACCGATTCGATTTCCGCATTCGCTTCGCTTTTCGTTTCACTTTGTTATGAATCCGTTCTTTTGTTTTCGTCCGTTCATTGGTTTCGCTTTGTTTTTTGTTTCGCCATTTGTTTTGGGCCACTTTCGGTTTTGAAATCAGTTCGATTCGTTTCCGTTTTCTATTTTTTCTGGTTGGGGTTCGGTTCCGAAATCTGATCCCAACATGTTATCACCAAAAATTTGTGTACCTTCTACTTGCTGTTACCACATTTTAGCTAGTAATCTTCTCAACCAGATAGCTTGACATGTTGTTAATGCAACAACCACATAATCCACAATTCTAGCAACATAACGTAAACTTCTTTTTGTTGCTCTATAATGATGCTTTGAGGGGTTATTCATGTATTTTGAAACAACCCCAATTGAAAACATAATATCTAGTCTAGTGTGAGTTAAGTAAATTAACCCACCAACTAAGCTTCTAATCTCTTTGCATCAATCTTCTCAATGCCATCTTCTATATGTAGCTTCTCATTTAAGTTCATGGGTGTAATCTTGAAATTCAACATATTAAAATTTTTTAGTAATTTTTTTGCATACTTTCTTTGTGAATTTTTTTTCCATCTTCTCCTTAAAATCTCCATTCTTTGAAAATAAAGCAATAAACCTAAGTATACCATCTTAAACACGCTCATCATGCCATTCTTAAATTCATATAAATTATGTCATCTAAATAAAGACATACTAGTAATAAGTCAAAATTACCTTGCCTTTTCAAATACAAAGTTGGCTCATATTCACTTCTTTCAAAACCATTTTGCTGAAAGTAGTGATCAATCTTATTGTACCAGGCCTGAGGAGCTTGCCTTAATCCATAAAAGGCTTTCTTCGGTTTATAGACTTTATCTTCATTGACATCAATGATAAAACTTTCAAGTTGATTGATATAGACTTTTTCTTCTAGCACTCTATTCAAAAATGATGACTTGATATCAAATTGATAAATTAGCCACTTCAATTGTGCTCCTAATGCATTTGACTATTTCTAACCTTGCAACTTGAAAGAATGTTTCTTCAAAATCAATCCCATGTAGTTGTGAATACCGCTTTGCTACTACCTGAGCCTTATGCTTTTGAGCATTACCATTTCCATGAGCCAATTTTATTTTTCCCTTCAAGTAGATCTTTCAATTCCCATGTCTCATTTCCTTGTATTGTTGAAAGTTCCTTCTTCATTGCTTTTTTCCATTCTTCTGCTCCTATAGCTTTAGTATAAGTGGAGGGCTTTTAAACCACAAAAGTAAAAGAACATGTTTCATAAATTTCTCTCAAGGATCTAAACTTCCTTGGAGGTGGATCATTTAATGAACCATTTTTAGAAGGTGAATTATTGTTCCTTCTTCCAGCTTTTAGTGAATTTCCTGCATTACTAGTGCTAGATGTTATAGTAATTATGTTTGTTAGTGTTGGGTCTGCAATAGCTTCTAATGGAACTTTAAATTGCTATCCTTCTTTGTTGCTACAGTTCTAGCTAGATTGTTTAGTTAATATAACATTCCTACAAATGATCACCTTGCTATTAGAAGGGTTATAGAGTCTATATACTTTGGATTCAATGCAATAACCAATTACAATGCAATTTTCAGACTTTTGATCTAACTTTTGATGCTTTTGAGAATTAACCAAAGCATTAGCTATACAACAACAAAAAAATTAAGTTGCTTACTGAGGGCTTTCTACCTTTCCAAGCTTCAAAAGGTGTTTGGTTCAATAATGCTTTTGTGGGAGAAGGTTCAATAAATACACTGCAGTTGCTACTGCTTCTACCTAGAACTAATTTGGAAAGTTTTTCCCTTTTAATAAGCTTCTTGCCATTTTAAAAACTTTACAGTTCTTTATTTCTACCATACCAATTTGCTTAGGTTTGTAAGGTGTTGTGAGTTCCCTATGAATGCAATGTTCTTGATAAAAATAACTAAACTCATTAGACAAAAATTCTCCACCTCTTTTAGTCCGTAAGGCATTGGTATAACAACCACTTTGTTTATCAACTAAGGTTTTAAATTTTTTAAAGCAATCAAAGGTTTGTGACTTAAACTGGAGAAAGTAATCCCAACTCATTTGACTGAAATCATCAGTGAGAAGAAAAAAAAAATGACATCCTCCTAATGATTCAGTGTGTACAGGTATACACAAATCTGTATAAATTAATTCAAGGAAAACAGATGCCCCTTCAAGCTTTCATGGTAGGAAAAGACTTTCTGGTTTGCTTTCCATATATGCATCCTTTAGTAGTCCCTCAACCATCTCCTTCTAACTCAATAAACTTGACCCTTTAATGTTAAGGTCTCCATACCATAAATGTTAGATCTTATAGTTGTCTTGTCTATTAATAACCAAACCGAAATTTTCAACATTTGAAGCTTCAAGTGAAAACATTTTGTTTTTAGTCATTTGGACTCTAACCATCTCCTACCTATCTTTTTATCTTTAATAACATATTCTTCATTATCAAATAAAACTAAATAACCACTAGCTAATAATTGAACAACACTCAACAGATTGTGTGCAAGGTTAGGAACAAATAACATATTATGCAAGAGTTTTACCTTACCTTGGCTAGTTTTTATTGCTACTGTCCCCTTCCCTTTAACTTGAATTTCTTTGTCATCTCTAAGCTTCACTTTCATCTTTTGTGTCCCATCTAGCTATTTGAATAGAGCCTTGATGTCTAACATGTGGTTTAAGCAACCATTATCTACAAACCATACACCACTAGCAAGATCATTAGAGTCAAAATGAGCCAGAAATAGATTACTTACTTCTTCACTTTCTTTTGGAAAATTTTCTTGCTTTTCTTTGGCCCAATAATCTACCTTCATATGCTCACACTTTTGATACAAAAACATATACACGCATGAACCAAAAACAGTAACACTACCAAATGGGGTTGGATATCATAAGACAAGCTACACAATATTCTGGTATAGCAGAAGAACAATCCAACCAATGCACTTAGAGCAGAAACAGTTAGTATGGTCCCTCCCATTCCCTTCCCTTCATCACCAACACTTTCCACGCATATCCCACAATGTTTGCAGCTACGCCTGAAATCATCAAGAGACATCTACTATACGTTGTGGTATCCAATCAAACACTAGTAAATTCACTCATCAAAGAAAATAGGGCAAGAAGAGTACTTATTTAATTCCAACTCATTAGACACCACGACTATCACTATCGTCTGCTAAACTAACACTCGAATTTTTTAGTCGTTGATCATGGAATCACCTAACATCACCTATTTCATCATCTATTCATCTGAGCGTAATGCATACAAGATGTGCTACACTGCTAATAAACTATACTAAAAACATATACAAGGAAATACGCAAGAAAAATCCTTCTTAAGTTCCAAATACTTACTGGAGATTTCAAGAACACATGTATATTGATCAATATTCAAGAAACAGAGTTGCATCATCCTCGCCTTGGGTTGTACCAATTGGAATAGTCTTAAATGGCACAGAAATGGTATAGTTAAGCTGATAATTTACAAGCATTGAGCCAAAAATGTTGAACTTAGAAGCACTACCATAAGCAGCCTGCGCATCAGAACACCTCTTAAAAACTACTCTTGCACGGTTTGTATCCATATCTACTTCTGTCTCAGATTCTTTTAAAGGTCCAAATCGCCTGAACATCTTATTCAGGTTTGTCTCTGAAGGAACAGAATCAACCACAGGGAAATGCATTACAAGTTCTGCCGGTGTTTTATCATCTACATAGCCAACCGGTTTCTCAGTTGATAGATCGGATTTGCCATCTGAATACCGCTTCCTAGAATTGGACCGATGGATAAATTTATCTGAATGCAGGCGGCCAAGTTGGTCATCCCGTTTCCTACTTTTACGTGATGGTTGCTCTTCAGAACCATTTTGAATAACCCGATCAGTCCAATAAGTATCACTCAAATCCTCAAATTCAAAAGTTTCAGGAGAACCACCTACTGTGCATGCTTTTCTCCTTTTGCCACTTAATCTGTCATGCTGCTCCACTATCACTGAATTCCTGAAATCAGAGAAGAAACTAATAACTATGTTCACAAAACTACACCCTTTCAAGGGATCCTGAGCTACCAAGTGAAGTTGAGAGAGCAGTTCATCTAATGATGAGTATTCAGTTGACAATACTGCTGTTGTGGTCTCAGCTTCCTCATAATGCTGAGCAGAAATGTCGGATCCATCCCCAACAAGGCCATCACTGCTTCCATCCCCCTTCTGGGTGTGACACTTGAGGATAGAGGGTGACCCAGTCATTTGGCTAGCAACTCTACGGATGCAGTCACCAATTTTAAATGATGGCTTAGGCAAATTAATAGGTGTACATACTTTTGCAAGAGAAATAGTTCTCCTTCCTTCGGGTGTAACTGTGTCAGCAGGAAAAGACGTATATGTCTTGCTAGAAGACAGTGAAAATGATTTGATGTCAGATTTTTTATCAGACCCAATTTCATCATCTACAGAATTCCAGGAGTCGCCCATCAACTCAGACAAGTTTCTTTCCTTTTTTCTAGGATAAAGACTTTCCTTCAAATTGTGCTTACGTTTGTGATAAGAACAACTTTGACTTTGCAGAGTCCTGTCACCAGCAAAACCTTGGCCATCATCCCTACTAACAGAAGATGCATGTTCTATCACATCATCCTGAAATTCTAGTCCATCAGCAGTCTCCAACAAGTTTCCACAAGCCTGGAACTCTGGCAATTCAGTATAACCCTTTAAACGATAGAAAGCAAGCAACTGAGACTTTGCAGTTACAAGCTCCAACCTGTTGGCCTCATAAGTAGGACTCTGTCCTAACATTTCCATATACTCCAATAATTTGCAAGGTTCAAACAAATCACCTCTTGTGAATTTATCCACATGTTCTGTTATACTTGACTCTTCACGGATCCCCGCGTTTTCAACAGCTTGATAATGGATTTTCTCATAAGCATCCTTAGGTATGCATGAGCAAGTTAGGCTTAACTCCACCCGTCTTGCAACCTCTTCCAAAGCACTACTGACAGCATTCTCAAATACTTCTGAAGTGCTCTGCTTGTCAACGAGGGAAAAATGTGACCTAAAAGGTTTAAGCACAGATGCTTCATTCCAAGCAAATGTTCGATCACCAAAATATGCTACCAAAAAGCAGTCCTTTTTATGATACTTCATTGCTTTCTCAGAGGCATCTAGTGGATCAAATATTTGCCCAGGCCACCATGGGTGGCTCCTTACTTTACTCCAAACCAAGTCACCCACTGAAAACTCACCTTCATTTTCCAGTGAAAATTCATACCTAGCCTGATAGGTCTGTCCTATGCTTTCAGAATTTAAAGGTGCCCGTTTAACAAATCTGTCCTCAGAAATCTTTGACTGTTCATTGCCACTATCCTCTTCATCAGTGTCCATTTCTTTCCCCTCATGTGAAGGGACCTGGTCAGCATCAACAGCAGGTTCTTCAACTGCAGTTTCTCGCACTACAACTGAAGCAGTGCACAATGCATTCTCGTGTAAGCATTTTTCCCTTCCTTGCTCTACTCTAGCAGAATCACTATTCATTTCAGAACTCAGAAGCACATTGTTCTTGGTGGTGGTGGCTTCACCTCCAACAACTTGAGTTGCTTGAAATGAATTTTGTGAATCTGCAAATGCATTATAGTGATTTTCAGTGCTTCCATTGCATGTCTCAACCATTGCCTGCAGTTCTTCCATTGAAAAATAAAAATTTTCATGAAAAACATCATTGTCCATACCTTCCATGTCAGGACATGTAATCTCTTTCTTGTCCACCAATGCAAATTTCAATTCAACAGCAGTTTGTGCATGGTGCTCGATGGAATCGGAGGGTGCATTAGCAAGCCCATCCTTCTGTGTTGAGATTGAATCTCTTTCAGGACAGGGTAATGTATCCTTCAAAGTACTATTAGCTGGCTTCCCCTCATCACTGATCAAAGTACTCTCCAAGGCATCAGTAGAAGGTTCTTCAGCTTGCATATTCGAAACTGCAGTTTTGACCAACATACCCTCCTCAACACCAGCACAAGCTATACGGGAATCTTCTACAATAGTTGCAGAAGTGGGAATTGCAGCTTCTATTTCAAAACCCCGCCTTTCTCCACCTAATACATGAACCTCCTCTTTCTTCAATTCTTCTACTGCCTCTTCTCCAGTGCCATCTACTTCCATAGCATGCTCTAAAGGCCTATCAACCAATTCAGGCTTCTCTTCAACAACAGCTTGAGTTTTAGCTATTGAAGAAACTCCTCCCCCATTTTCAACATTTTGTTTTTGATCCTTATTATCTAACACCTCAAGATTTTGGGAACCAACAACATTAACTTCACAACTCTCTGCACCTTCCTTGGCCAATTCTGCTTCCTTTAGCAATGAAGATGTTTTAACCACAATTTCATCTCTGACAGGCTGCGTTTCACTATTTTCAATCTCAACCTTCTGCGAACTTTTATCATCAATATCATCACCTCCGCCAACCCTATCATCAATCAATCCTCCAACCAATGCATCACCAACCAAATCACCACTTTCTTTAGATTCATCAACCCTGGAAGAGCCTCCAAGAAAATCAGCTCCCAAATTGCGCGACTTAGCTTCTTCATCCTTGATCCCGTCTCGACCCACTTCACCGAATACACCACTCCCACCATCTAAATCTTTCGGCTCTCTTTCTGAACACATCTTGGTCGACCCACCACCCTCATTCACTGCTTCCCCATTGGAATTGCCCCCACTTCCATCGTTGAAATCGCGTAAAAAAACACCATCAACATAAACTTCTGACCCCATAACCCCAACCATTATATCTCCACCATTACAAGACACTCCTTCGCCGACCTCACCATCTTCTCGTACCGACTCCTCCAATTGAACCTTAGACTGAACTTTACTAGTAACTGACTCAACAACCTGGGTTTTCTCACTCTCAACAACCTTAGCTACATCTTGGCCAGCATTCAGTGTCTTGGAAGATTCCGAAGCAGCACTAACAGAAGAATATGTGTCCTTGTGTTCATCCATGTTAAGAACGCTAGGTGGGTTGATTTGAAGATCCAGAAAGAGATTGTTTTCTCAATCACGAACAACCAGAAATAAGGAAAAGAAACGAAGTAAAGAGAGTGATAAACCCTAACAACATAAATATAGAAGGAAGTTGGGCAAAATCTAATCAAGAAGATTCTTTAGGCAAAGTAAAAGATAATTAGGAAGTTGAATTTAAAGAAAAGGATGTTATAAGCGTGTCACTGCCACCTTTTTATTTTTATTTTTATTTTTCTAGATCTTAGGAATATTGGTGCAATTAAAGCTATAGGGTTTTGGACGTTGGAAGGTTCTCTTTTTCTTTTTTTATTTTCATTTTTTATTTTCTTTTTTTATTTTCTTTTTTATTTTCTATCTTTGTATGGGGATCACTTATCATTTTGACATTTGTTCACAACGCGGTTAAATGTTCTACAATAATTCAATTTCTATATGCAACGGTATAGATAAATGATGTTCTTTCCATTTATCTACAGCGGTATAATTACTATTTTTCTTGTAGAAATATATCAGCCCATGATTCTTCTTTCCATTCATCTACAGCACTATAATTATTAGAGCCGTTTCACATTATATATTATTCTATTCTTTATAATGAATTATTTGGATGAGTTTGATAAGGATGCAAAAAGAAGAATTTCGGAACCAATCAAATAAAATAGATAATGAGGACCTTAAAGTTGTTAGTTCTCAAACAAACACTTATATTATGTATATTTGAATACTTTTATATTGCTTGAGTTTATTTTATCTTCATAATTATCCCTCTTCAACACAATTTGTATCTATATCTTATATTTGTCTTGTTTCCAAGATAATTTAATATTTATTTTATACTTAATATTGTAATTGCCATTTATCTTATTCTTATTTTGTTGATAGTACTTTATTATCTTCTAGTATTGATATATTATCATTTCCAACCTAACCTATTTTATAATTATGTTAAATCAAAATAATAAAATATAAATATTTATTATATAAAAAATTTGATATTTACTATTCTTTAATGGTCTTCACTTTTTATCCTAATTTGTATATTTTTATTTAACTAATATTTTAAAATACATAATGCTCTAATACAATAAAGTTATTAGAATATTATTTTTTAATTTTTTTCTACTACAATTTTGATAGAACTAGTGCAACTAAGTACACCCCAACTTTAGGTTAGTGCCTTGTAGATCAACGTACCATTGATTAAATGAACAATCCCAAAAGAATAATGGATCACCCATCCTGCCTTTAAATATGTCCTATAAAGACCGGTTAGATTCAAGTCATGATAACTACTTCACCTAAACTATTCTTAATAAATCATTGCTCTAAAATTCAACCCCACTTTTTGTAAGGCCCTAAATTGTATTATAGTTGAAATGTTACATATTTATGAAAGTACATGTATTATAGGTGTTAAAAATTGTGAGATGATTGAGAATTGCATATGACTTGAATTTTTGATTTAATGGATCATACTTAGTGATTTGGAATTAATTGATATTATTAAAGAATTGAGGTATTAAAATATACATTTGGACTAGGAATATTGTCAAGTGGCAAGAAAAATTGGTACATGAAAATTGAAATGACTAAGCCTACAAGTTAGTGACATTTTGTCATAGTTGATGCATTGACATTTGACAACATTGTTTGAGTGACAAGTGACCTAATTGAATTGTGACATTTGGTAGCCTCATAGAAGAATATGTGTGCTGCTAAGGAGAGGACATGTGGCTTATGTCCTTTTGTAACAAGTGTCTTTAGAGCAAGATGAGTCATCTTACAGATGGCATGATCTTATACATTGGCTAGCTTCTACTGTAACTCTTCCTTCTCCTTGCTCACTCACAACCAAAACTCTTACTTCCTCTTAACTTTTGGAATTTTGCTTGATTTCGGATTATCTTCACTTGGAATCTTTATAAGTTACTACATCAAGAAGTAAGTCCTTCTATTTTCTGTATTATTGTTTTGATAGTAATGAAATTTAAACCTTGGTCTAGCAGTTGTGTATGGTTGCTTGGGAGACTAGCTAGTTTGCTTCTTTAGAGTTTTTCTTTAAAGTTAAGAAGTTAAGAGAATTCTAAACTTGATAGCATGTTATGTTATGAATTATGTGATGTTTGAAATGGATAGAATGTGTATTGAATTGAAGATGAATTAAGGTCTAGAACATGATAGTTTTTAATAGCATTTGCTTTAGATTTTTATGCATGAATGATCATGGATTGTGATTTGCATTATGAATGATTTTTGAATTGGTTTGGAAAAGAATTTGGTGAGGTATTGAAGCATGAATAAAGTAGAATTGAAGTGAAATTGATGGATTTTGGTGAAGGTGTGCCGAATGGAAGTAAAGAAGTCAAGTTTTGGAAACAAAGTAGAGGCTTTGGGTGAGTGAACCTTCGGTTCACTCATCCCACGATCATGGGATTTATAAGGCTTATTCCCACGGTCATGGGAAGTAGTTAGGAAGGAGAAAATGTTGGTTTTAGACAATTGTTGGACTATATAAGGTTAATGTAACATCCCGTTTTTATACTAAGGGTTAGAACCTTAAAATTTTGGTATATGTGAGATCAAAGAGATATTAAGAAAAATGCATTTCATACTCATGCATAATGAAGCATACACACACATGAATTTGAATTTCTGTCCAATCAAATGATTATACATGTACTCATTTGTCATTTTTCTGGTATAATTGAATTATAAAATTATATTGAGAATTGTGGTTTTTGTATGCTAGAAATTGATTTGGACAGTGTATTTTATTGATTTAGGATTTTTGGTAAAATTTGAGAATTTTTCGAGAATTTATGGTATTTTTGGACTAAAAAAATGTCAATTCATAGAACAATGGAGGAATAAAAGTACAAATAAAAGTCCAACGGCAGTGAAAATTTTTATAAGTGACATTAAGATTTAATGACAAGTGTCACTAAAGATTGAGAGACAATTGGAGTAGAAATTGGAGTTAAATGGACTGGATATCAAAAGGGACCAATTGGAATCATAGAAAGATGACAAATGGCAAGTGACACACGTCACCACACTTGCCACTCACCACTCCTCTCTTTCACGACACTCTTCACTTTAAAGACCAAGTAAATGTTTTGTCTTTCATTTTACTCTTACTTTCCTCATATTTTTGTGGCTTCTTCTTCTCTTCTTCTCTTTCATGATTCTTGACTCACCCAAACCTCCATCAAGTTACATCTTGCTTCCATCTTTCAATTGCTACTTCCATCTTATTGTTTCTTCATTTTTCGACAAGAAAAACCTATCCTTACCTCCTTCAAGATGATGATTGTGTGATGCTTGGGAGCTAGGGCTAAGTGTTATTTTTGAAGAATTGAAGCTAAACCAAGTAAGTTATTCTTCAAATGTTATGGGTATTGTTACGAAACTAGAATGATAAGAAATGTGGGATTGATGACTTGATTATGTGAGTTGTATATGTGTGACATGGATGGTGAAAAATCTATGTAAATGTCATGTTTTTGTAATTGTGAATGATCATTAATGACCTATGATTTCTTATAGAGATGTTTTGGAAGTTGGAAAATCCATATAATGGTGTTAGGATGAGTGTAGAAAATCAATTATGAATGGGAAAATGTATGTGTTCTATTTTTGGATAATGATCAAATATAGATCATGAATTGATTTGTTAATGTTTTGGATTTAAAATGAAGTTGAGAATGAGAAGTGATGAGGTAGAAAAGGTGATCTTAGTATGAGTTGTGTTAGGGCAAGATTTAGAGACAAAATTTGATAGTTGAGCTGGAAAATGTTGCAACAACATGATCTCTAAGTATGTTTCAGTCTTTTAACCATAACTTCTTCTATAGTTGTTTAATTGAGATGATTCTTAATTTGTATTAAATTAAAAACATAGGGCTATATTTTTTATAAAGCTATCCAATTTAAATTATGTCTTTAATATCCCAAAATTTGACATGAAATTAGGAACTGGGTGTAGCAAAATTTATGGATGAATATATATGTTGTGTTTTGTTTTGAATGTATGAGAAAGTGTTATACTTTGGGTGTTTATGATCAAGTGGGTAATATGAAATTTTGCATGGATGATGTTGAGTTGAAATTGGATATATTTGGAGAATTTATCCACTTGAGATGATGAATCAAATGAGTTGAGAATTGGGAGTGAATGAAATCTAATTGGTGTTTGAATGTTTATGGAGTGATAATTGCATTAGATGTAACATTCTGTTACCCTTGATGAGACTTGAATTGTGTACTATGAGAAATAATTGAGAAATTAAAAAGTTCAATTCATGCCTACGCTAAATATGACATGCACATTTTTGCACATTAATATGATTGTATATGCATTCATGACATTTTCTGGGTATAATTGAGTTATTAATGCGATTAAAGTGTGATTTGGCAATTTGGATAATATTTCAGGTATTTTAGAATTTTTTGTAAATTTTTGGAAATTTGGTGTAATGTTGGATTAAAGAAAAATATTGAATAATGGGCCAATTATGTTCTGACATGCGACATCCTATAATGGGAACAAATGGCTAGTATATATAGTGACACGTGGCAGTGATGTACTTATGACATATGGCATACTTATGTGGTGGCAAGTGGTGGTTTGTTTGGTGACAAGTGTAAGTTATGCAAGGAACCCACATTAATATGTTTTGAAAAACCCCAAGAAGAGTTATGGTAGCTTTGGAGCTTCTGAAACATTATCTGCTTGGTTTGTTCATCACCGATCATTGAGTTACCCTTGTTGGTTGCTTGCGAGTTACTCTCACTACTGGGAAATATTGCTTAAGCAAGTAAGTGATTTTAAATGATGTTTTACTGTGTAAATGAATATATGCATGTGAGGTTAGAGGAGGGAAGTTTCAGTGATGAAAGAACTAGATGAGTCATGGTTTAGAGAAAACAGAAAATGGGTTGTTGCCTGTGTACATGCATGCATCATTTTTTTTAGTGACTGACTATAAGCTTGATTTTTTAGTTGTTTTTCGAATGAGTTATAGGATTGGTTGCAAGTTATTGGAGTTAATTGATGTGAGATTGAGTTTCAGAAAAATTACAGTAGAGTGTGAAAGTGAAAAAAATCTAGAAAGTGGGGAAGACAAGTCTAAACGTTCACCGCGGCTCATCCTTGGTTCACCGCAGCTAAATCTTTTTAGTTTGCCGCATCAAGAACACTTGAGCTCGCCGCGGCAATCTTTGCAAAAATTCTCGAGAAAATCTGGTTTTTAGAGTGCTCGCCGCGGCCATCTTTTTGCTCTCGCCGCAGCCACCTTTTTGTTCTCGCCGCGGCGAAGCCCCTCCCTTGACAGATCAAACATACTTTATTATTTTGACCATAACTTTCTCTGTAGTTATCCAAATTGGGTGATTTTTTATTTTCCATAAACTATAGACATAGGGATACAACTTTTATGAAGCAATGGAGTTTTAGTTCTGTCTCTTTGATTTTCAATTCTTGGTTGGAAGTTGAGATAAGAATTTTGCTGAAGCTTAAGAATAGTCTAAACTAATTTGAGTATATTTTTTCGTATACTGAACCAAATTGAATGAGTTTGGTGGCATTAGAAAGTTAAGACATTGTAAAACAAATTTATGGAAGAAATCTTTGCTTGATTTTTTCATCTACTCTATCAGATTAATTATGCAATGTTGACCAAAAATCATGTGGGTAGAAAATCTGAAGTGGTCAATGAAGTTATGAAATTGTTTGACATTGTTTTGTTTCGATCCAATTGTAAATATACATAGTATTAATGAGGGCTTTGATATCCGAATGACTTGTTGATAAGCATCGCAATATTGTACCCTAGAATTGTCATTGAACATATATTGTGTATACTTTCTATACATTGATATGCATAAAAGAACACTTGTGCATTTGTGCAAAAATGTGATATTTGTGACTGTGTTTTGTATATTTTAAAGGAACACATCGGACACCAGTCAGACATTGCTGAACCATTCAAGCAATAGCTTCTTGGAGCATACTATGAGTCAACCTAAATGATTTCCTATGATTGATTTAATTTGATTTGTTAAACTTCCAACATTATTTATTGAGATCTAGATTTAGTGAAGTTAATTGAGAAGTTGAAAGTGAATCCAGATTTTGAGTTTGAAGTGAGAGATGATACCTTTAGGTTAAAACAAAGATTATATGTGCCAAATGTTGACAATATGAGGAAAGAGATTTTAGAGGAAGCACATTTAGCAGCTTATGTTATGCATCCCGGTACTACCAAGATGTATAACACGCTGAAACAGCATTACTGGTGACCTGGTATGAAAAAGCAAGTAGAAAAATTCGTTTCTAAGTGCATATTTGTCAGCAGGTCAAGGCTGAGCATTAAGCTCCGATAGGAAAATTACATTCGTTACCTATTCCAGAGTAGAAATGGGAACGAATCACGATAGATTTCATTATGAATTTGCTAGGACTTTGAGGTAACATGATGCCATTTGGGTCATTGTGGATAGACTAACCAAATCCGTTCATTTCTTACCAGTGTTATTCATTAGATCAGTTGGCTCGGTGATTTATGGATGAAGTTGTGAGGTTACACGGGGTTCTAGTGTCCATAGTATCGGACATGGATCTTAGATGTACCTCGAGATTTTGGGGTAGTCTACAGACAGCCTTGGGTACCAAGCTGAACTTCAGTATAGCCTTTCATCCTTAGATAGATGGTCAGAGTGAGAGAATGATCAAGACTATCGAGGATCTACTCAGAGCTTGTGTTTTGGAGTTTCAGAGATCGGAAG
>JANJEY010000236.1:33739469-33752675 GCA_024703695.1 Erythroxylum cataractarum
GGATGCTTCCGATCCTTCAATTGCATCTCAGTCTCGGGTCACCCAATGATCCTTTTTTATCTTCAATTCCTTCTTGCCTGGCTTCCATCGGATTAGCTTCTCACTCTCCTGCATACTCAAAGCCAGCGTTCCATTTAACATGACGCCATTTCACTTAAAAATTTCAAGTTTTGATCTAGAAAACCTTAACTCGAACTCGGCCGAAGCCCAAAATGTTAAAAAAGTAAAAATAGACAAGTGAATTTGTAAGAAAGGATAATTATATTCTATAGCAAAATTAAATAAATTAAACTTTATGCTTTGATTCAAATTATAATAATTTGGATGTATTAAGAAATATTGATAATTTTATAAAATTAATTTAATATTTTAGATAACCTATTTAAATAAAAATTTAAATTAATTTAATATTGGGTCAGGTCAACTCAAGCTCAGTTGTGAAAGGATCAAAAGAATAGATATGTTGATAATAACTCGATCCAACTCTTATCGTTTATCGTTGAAGGCGACGAGTGATGTTATTCGTTGAAGGCGACGAGTGATGTTATTAAAAGTTAGTGATGACATTAGGACAGACCGATTGGACTAGATAATCCAAGATTTGATTGGGTTCAAGTCAATTTTGATAATTTTTATTTAAATTTAAATTTTAAAAATAATATCATTTTATTTAAAATGACATTGCTTATAATTGATATATTAATGTTTCACATCGCGCAGCCCAAACTCAAGCTCGACTTAAAATTTAAAATTGGAAAAAACAACCTAAATTTCAATTAATTTAGATCGAGTCTTGTTAATTTCAGGTAATGTTTAGTCGATCAGAGTTTGAGCCTGCATGTCATCTTTATATGCCCAAATCATTACAATTCGTAACATGAGTTTACTACAGGCAAAGGTTGATGTTATGAAAAGTTAGTGATGGTGTAGTGTCAAGTCGGTGACTTTGGATAACTCAAAAGTCGATTGGATTCAGGCTAATTTTGATAATATTTCTTTTTAATTAAAATTTGAAAGCAATGTTATTTTATTAAAGACAATGTTATTTATATTTGATATATTTGAACTTCAGATCGGATAATTAGAACTCCAATCTAGCCTAAAATTAAAAATTTTTAAAATTAGATTTAACTCAAATTTTAATCAATTTAAATCAAATCTATTTAATTTTGAGTCATATTAAGTTGGACCAAGCCTAAGGTTAAGTTTTGATATTTTTATATATGTTAATATCTTTTATCGTTTATTTTATTATTAGTTTTAATTATTTTAATTTTAATTTTAATTTGTTTAAGATATTTAATCATTAAAAGTGTATAAGAATTTTATATCACGAGTCTTATATTTTTAATCGAGTTTGAAACGTATTTTAGGAGTCCAAATTTTGAGGAGAGTTACTATAATTAGAATATTTCATTCTTAGAAGGATGACTCTCAAGATTTGAGTGGCGCTTGTAAATCAGACTTCAGTTCGGCTTTCACTACAGTAAAAGAAAATTCCTTCACTGATAGTAGATTAAAAGAGACGAATGATAAACAAACCTTCCCGTCAAAATAAAAGAATATACAATAATTTAGTTATTAACTAAATTAATTTATATTTATACAATAGTTTATTTTTATTTGTTTATTTATTTATGAAAATTAAAATAAAATCATTCTTCTTAATTAACTAATATATACTTTATATTAAATTAATATTATTTAGTTTTAACATACATAATTAATATTATTACAACAATAAATGATAACATACACAAATATAATATTTATTATACTTTTGGCAAGGTTTGGGAACAAGCGAGATACCTCTAACACATTAATGTGATTATTTGACCTTGGCAAACGAAAATATGCATACCATATTTACAAATCATAATTAGCTACAGTTTCAAGAATAATAGTTACGAATCTACTGTGTCTACTATATTGTCATGCCCGAGCCATTGGACATGATAATATGTTGTATACTTGAAAAATCACGTTCTTCATTAATTTTAAGCAGTCTTGCAGCATCATGTATGATCAATCCTAAAAAATATGAAAAAATATGTCGATACTAGCAAAGAGAAAACATCGAATCATTGAAAATGATCTAAGTGTAATAAAATGTCATCGTCCGAATTTCAAAAATAAGATAAGTTAATAGGATCATCATTATTGCGACTCCTTCTTCCTTTCTTCCATTTTTTTTCTCCAGCCTTTCCCAAATCAGAATTTTGGGTCACTTTTACCTAATTATTTTGACAATGAAAATGAAGGATTTAGGCCAAACTTTCTTCTGAGCAATTATTCCTTTATGTCTTAACTTCCAAATGAAACTAATTTCATGCAATTTCACTACAGACTGTTCCAACCCAACACAGAACTCACAAACTTAACTTTCAAACTCCATAACTTTCGATCCAAAATTCCAAAAATTACAAAATTTATATCAATGGAAAGATTAAAGAAAGATCTACAAATTTTATGAAGATCATTTTATCAAAATCTGTCTACATCGGTACAGTAAATTCACCAAAGTTCAGATCAAAAAATTCAACTCTCTACTACTATTCATTCCCAGAATTTTCGAACTTCTTCTTTTTTTTTTCAAAATCCAACACTTCTATTTTTATTCTAGTCATTTCAACTCCATTTTACTAGACTCATTCACCGCAATTCATACTACTCCTAAAAAGGCAAATTTAACCAAGTTCCATAAAGATCATCAAAAATTCATATATCCATTTTCTCACTCTTCATGTTCTGCAAATTTTAACTTTTTATTACATTCACTATTTTCTTCTCAAACTTCATTTCTGCACTCATTTCCATCATAGACCTTCATTTTACAACTATTTTTCAACTCAAAAACCATTTCTTGATCATTTTTAAAGAATTCATTAACTCACGTATACACTTATATTTATATATTTACATGCACAGTGAAGAAACAAAAAATAGAGCATACCACTTTTTCATTCTTTAATTTTTTACACTTATCTTATACACCATTTTATTACTATTTCAAACTGTAAAACTCATTTCTACAACATTTGATCACTAATAATCATCAAAATTAAAATAACATTATATCCATATTTTCATCTCATTAACACAATGTTTATGAATATATACACGTAAATCCCATGTTCATGCAGATGACATTGAATTCATCAAATTTATTTCATAAATCCATAAATCTAAAAGATTTTCTCAATACTTACTTGCTAAAGATTCCAAAATCTTCAACTATCCCAAAACCCTAAGCTCCATGTAAGAACACGTAACCCTTTGTGAACTCTAACCAACTTCTGGTTTTTCTTAAGGCAGAAGAAACACTGAGCAGTGGGGGAAGTGGTGAGGGATATGAAAAAGCAAAGTTAAGGAGTTTGATGGAAAACTCTGTGTATGGGAAGAAATTCGGAGAAGATGATGATAAAAAAACTTAGTCTTTTAACTCTCAAATATCAAAACTTACTTCTGACAAATAATAAAAGCAACTTAACACTTGTCACTTTTCCTAAGGTCTAACTCTAGCTAAGTTTCTTTTGAAACTAACTCCATTAATTCTATCTTTACAATACAACTATCTATAATCTTCTTTGATTCCTTTTTCCTATTTTACAAAAAAATGCATAATTTCCGAAAATCACCAAAATTCACCAAAATTGAAAAATATCACAATTCCACTAATCAATAATATTTCCAATATAAATAAAATTCAAATTCTCAAAACTTTCCAATAATCACAACTCAATCCAATTATACCCGAAAAATGTCAATGAATGCATGCACAGTCATATGAATATGCAAAAATGTGCATGTCACACTTAACTTATGCATGATGTATATTTTCCTAATTTCTCAATGATTTCTCATAACTCGCTATTCTAGCCTTAACATGTGTAACGAGATGTTACAGTTTTACTTGGCTAGCCAAGCTTTTTAACGTGATCTTTAAGTCTGTCCAAATAATGAATGAGTTGAGACGTAGTATGTTGATTCCTCTATTAAAAAATAAAGGGGATATCCGAAACTGTAACAATTATAGAGGTATCAAATCACTTAGTCATGAATTAAATCACGCGTTAGTATAGACTTTATATTCAATGTACAAAATGCACAAGAAGGGGGGTTTAATTGTGTATCCTTTTGTGTGAATATAATCCCCTTTTTGAAATTCTTTGAAAACTTGCTTTCTCAAAAACTATTGAGTAAGAATCACGATATATTGAAAATTAACTTCTATATACTTGTATAAAACAATAGAAATTAAAAGTTGAGAGTTAAGAAGTTGACACAATGATTTTATCCTGGTTCAACCCAAACCATAGGCTACGTCTAGTCCTTAGAATCCTTTATGAGATTTCACTATTCTTCTCAAAAGTACAGGTATTCTTTTTACAGCGCCTCTTCAGGTCTCTTACACTAAGTATTGTTTTTCTCACTTAGTCTCTTCTGGCTCTCAGCTTTTCTTCTTTCTTACAGAAAGATATTGCGAGCTCTATTACAGTAATGATAGCTCTAGTGTTTCGCACAATGAATACAATGTTTGTTAAAGATCAAGAACTTTTTAAAATCTCTACCTTTTTAATCTTCAACTCTAACTTGTATTTATACCCTTCGTCTTTAACTGCTTCTTGATAACTGCTTCTTTTTTCTTGTTTCTTGATCTTTGAAGAAACAGTTATTCAGTTTATTTCTGTAACTAACTCAAACTGATTAACTATCTGACGTAGTTTTGGGTCTTCATCTTATATTGCTTCCGCTTTGTCTTAGTTTCTTCCATCTCACTTTTTCTTTCGCTTTGTCTTAGTTTCTTCTGTCTCACTTTTGCTTCCACTTCATTTTAGTTTCTTCCATCTCACTTTTGCTTTTGCCTTGTCTTAGTTTCTTCCGTCTCACTTTTGCTTCCACTTCATCTTAGTTTCTTCCGTCTCACTTTTGCTTCAGCTTCGCCTTAGTTTCTTCCGTCTTACTTTTGCTTCCGCTTTTGTCTTACTTTCGCTTCAACTTCTGTCTTACTTTCGCTTCAACTTCTGTCTTACTTTCGCTTCAACTTCCGTCTTACTTTTTCTTTAGCTTCATCATTTTCTAATATTATTATTATTTGATTTTCATCAAAATTATTTAGACGTGAAGTCATTTTGACTAACAATCTCCCCCTTATGATAACAAAAAATCATAATTTTAGAAAGATAATCGAGTATTATTTATAAGAAGATATACAACTGAAAAAATTATAACTATACTATCTTGTTTTTACTTCTCTTCTTTTCTTTTCCTCTTCTCCCTTTGTTTCTCTTCAACTCTTCTTCTCTTCTCCACTTCTCTTCTTCACTTCTCCCCCTATTTGTTATTAATCAAAAATCATGACCGAAGTTGCTTCAAAATTTTAGAGAACATTTGTTGCATTTCAGTACGGACTAACTTGAGGTCTTGTCGTATATAAGCCATTTCCTCATGTAAGTCACCTACTGAAACACACAGACCATTAACCTTGTCATGAATTTCTTTGACTAAGGCTGTATCAATCTTCTGTTGTTCTTCTTTAAAACCAATAGTAGTACCAAGTGATTCTTAAGGTACAACATCCAATTCAATAATTGTAATAGCAGGAGGTTTGAAAGATAAGTTCCTATCAAGTAGATCAAGATCATCAGGACGAGGTAGCTATAGAACTTGTTTTCCAAATAAGTGTAGTACATCTCCAACTGAAGATATAGAGCTCAAGGGTCTAATGTGCATAATTAAGTGCACAAGAGTCTCTATGTTGTAATTAATATCTCCAACTTTGATGGTTCTGTACTACCCCTCTGTTATTTTGCCAACTACCTGAGAAGTTTCATCAATGGTGACGCAACCATAATGACTTTCTGATGCTTTTGAAATATGATGGGAAACATAGATTCCTCTATGTTGAGCTTCATAACATGCTGCATCTATGTTCCTCACTTCTTCAATATGATCTTCTGTCAGATCACTTGTAATTCCTTCTGGATACATTTTCTTCTTCCCCTTATCTTCAGTGAATAATGAAAGGTCTTGGTTGAATGTCAGGTACAATCTTAATCACTGTTCTTTTTGTGAGTGGGTCAATAGTATACTTTTGCTTAGTCATCTGTGTTGGATATGGTTCTGATTTCTCTTCTCGCATAACACTATACAACCTTTTCTCTCCATCATTTAACAGATGTATTGTATGACTTTTTACTAAGATTGGTTCAAATTGTTCCTTGATCAACCTTCTCAGGGGTTCTCTTATGATTATAGAGCTTCCACTTCTTGTAGGTTCAACTTCTTCAATGATCTTTATTTTCAAATCTTCTTTTCTCATTGGTTGAGAAGGATTAACCTGTGTTGGACTGTGTTCAATTGATCTTTTCTTTTGTTGAACAACAGTTGGAGTGCTCTTTTTCTGACTGATTTTATGCTTCTTACTTTCTTCAATCAACCTAGGAGGTTGTTATTGTGGTTGAGGTTGAGGTTGAGGTTGAGGTTTCTTCTTCTCAAATTCCAATTTCCTCTTAATTTTAGTCTCTTTCACCAATTTTGCTGAGTCTTCTTGCAGAATTAAGACTAAGGATTTGGTTACTTGCACAACTTTCTTTTCAGAATCTCCACTATGGGTCAACTCTTTACCTTTCTTCTGCTCTTGTTGATGCAGGGTCCGTAATCTAGGTAATCTTTTTTCTTGTTTGGGTTTCTCTGAAAGGAGTGTTTCCCCTTTTCTCTTCAAGGACACTTGTTTCTCTATCTGTTGCACCTGACTTTCTTCTTTTTGAGAAATAATCTTAACTTTCATTGCATCATTTGACGATTTCTTCAATCCTTCTGTAGGCATACTTCAGTAGAATGAGATTTTGATTTTCTTGTGGGAGTTACTTTTTCACTCAAATTTTGTTTGATAGTACGCTCCCCCTCAATCCTTACTATCTTCTTGAAATCTGTATCCTCTTTTTGCTGATTCTTCAAGTCCATTTTACTGATAGTTGTAGAGTTAATGACACTTTTGATGTTCATCTTCATCCATTTTCCTCTCTCAAAAAGAATTCCAGAATCTCTGAAGATTCTTGTCAGCATCATACCATATGGTAGGGCAGTCGAGTCTTTCTTCGACTTTACCATGCAATTGAGAATTAGGTATGGAAGATCTATGGACTGGCGATTGAGTAAATGAAATAGACATTGCTCATCTAACATTGTCACCAGATTCCTAGATCCTGTTCTTGGTGGAACACATTGGAAGAGTAGCGAGTGTAGAACCCGAACCTTCGACACAAGACTTGAGGCCTTCTTCTCCTTTGGGTCATTACATCCATATAGTTGTCAATTGATCTGTACCTTCTCTACATTGGCTTGAGTCATCCATCTTGCTTTATGAGCGAGCTTTACTCCAACACATGGACATTCAGTAGCCTTCTCGATTGACTTCAATATTACTATGAATGACAATCTATCTACCACTGATACTAAAGTATGTTCAACTACCTCTACGTTCTTCCAGAGTTCATACACTTCATTTAGGTAAACTCTCTCATGAACCTGAAAGAAGTTCTTCCATCCAGCTACCACAATCTCTGGTTCGATATCTATCGGATCCTTCTTCAAGGACTCGAAATCAACGTGTCTCCCAGTAGTCATTGATTGCTCCATTTGTATCTGTAGTTAACAAAGAACTAAACACACAAATGTTTTTCTCAAATAAGTGATGATAGTATCTGAAATTGAAAGTGTGAGCAAGGAGTGTTTGAAATCAAAACAAAGTAATGAAATGTTTTGTTGAGAGTTCTTTAAAAGTCGATGTCAGGGCATTTCAAGAGTGTTCTAGAGTAGGTCGTAATCTCAAGGCTTTAAAAAACTTTCCCTCTAAAACTTTCTTATAACAGAAATTATCGTCTGTAACTTACTGTTATTGTTACCTTGAACTCTTACAATTTTTTATTTAGTTCATGACGTGTCAGACGGTTGATCACTCAATATTACCATGTTCAGGTTTCGTTTTATTTCTTTGAACCTTTCTTCACCCAATGGCTTAGTGAAGATATCTGCCCATTGATAGTTCATCTCAACAAACTATAGACTTATGAGCTTTTTCTGTACGTAATCTCTTAAAAATGATGTCGAACTTCGATATGCTTTACCCTTGAGTGTTGTATTGGATTCTTTGAAAGGTTGATAGCACTTATGTTGTCACAGAATATTGGGATTTGTTCTTCTTGTATTGAATAGTCTTCTAACTGGTACTTCATCCACAGCACCTATGAGCAACAACTTGCGGCTGACATATATTCAACTTCTACAGTGGATAGAGCAATTGAGCTTTGCCTCTTACTTGACCAAGAAACAAGATTGTGGCTAAGGAAGTGACATCCTCCACTCATACTCTTTCTATCAATCCTATCTCCAATGTAATCAGCATCACAATAGCCAATTAACCTGAAACCTTTACCTTTCTCATACATTAAGCAAAGATCAGTAGAACCTGATAGATATCTCAAAATTCTTTTAAAAGCTACATAATGAGATTCTCTAGGATCTGTTTGAAATATTGCACACAAACAAACACTAAACAAAATATCAGGTCTGTTTGTTGTAAGATAAAGTAAATAACCAATAATTCCTTTATAAAGGGTCTGATTAACCTTCTTACCAGCTTCATCCCTAGATAAAGGTTTGAAGGATGCATAGGAGTTGACATTGGTTTTACTTTTTCCATTCCATACTTAATCAACAGTTCTTTAATATATTTCTGTTGATGAATAAAAATCTTTTCTTCTGTTTGCTTAACTTGCAACCTAAGAATGAATTTTAATTCACCCATCATGCTCATCTCAAATTCATTTTTCATCAAATTCTCAAAACTAGTACATAACTTTTTAGATGTTGCACCAAAGATAATATCATCAACATAAATTTGAACTATGATGAAATTATTCTTAATGCATTTCCTAAATAACGTCTTATCTATATGACCTCTACTAAAATCATTCTTAATTAGAAAAGAACTCAGACGATCATACCAAGCTTGAAGAGCTTGTTTTAATTCATACAAAGCTTTATGAAGTCTATAGACATTATCTGGTTTCTTAGCATCTTCGAAACCAGGAAGTTGCTTTACATAAACCTCTTTATATATAAAACCATTAAAAAATGCACTCTTCACATCCATTTGAAATAGCTTTATACCATAACAGACATCATATGCAAACAAAATCCTAATAGCTTCTAATCTTGCAACAGGAACATAAGTCTGATTATAATCTATTCCTTCATGTTGATTATAGCCTTGTTCTACTAATCTCGCTTTGTTACAAATCACTCTACCTGATTCATCTAGTTTATTCTTAAAAACTCATCTAGTTCCTATGATGGACTTTTTAGAGGGTCTGGGAACTAAAAACCGAACTTTATTCCTAATAAACTGGTTCAGCTCCTCTTGCATAACTAAAATCTAAGCTTCATCTTGAAGAGCTTCATCAATTTTCTTAGGCTCTATTTCAGAAATAAAAGCTACATTTGCTTATCTTCTGAATTTGGACCTAGTTCTCACACCTTCTGAGGTCTCTCCTATAATCAAAACTTTTGGATGAGAACTCTTATATCTCCAATCCCTTTTCAGATTATGTATTTCATAAGTATCTTCTACTTTGTCTAAAGGAGTATCTTATGGTGACACATCTTCACTATCAACCAAAGGTACTAATAGGGTTTCATTATTAGTATCATCTTTCTTATTTGGTTGAGAACTGTCATCAAACTTGACGTGAATAGTTTCTTCAACAGTCTTAGAAGTAAGATTGTAAACCCTATAAGCTTTCGAGGATAATGAATAACCTAGAAAAATTTTCTTAATTAGTCTTAGAATCAAATTTATCCAAAATTTCCTTTGTATTCAATATAGTAAACTTGCAACCAAATGGATGGAAGTAAGATATATTAGGATTCCTTCCTTTCTATAACTCATATGGAGTTTTCTTCAACAAAGGTCGCATAAGTATTCTATTTTGAATATAACAAGTTGTATTCAGAGCTTCTCCCCATAAATACTTAGGAAGATTCATTTCACACAGCATATTCCTTACCATTTCCTGAATCATCCTGTTCTTCTTTTCTACAACTCCATTTTGTTGTGGAGTTCTAGGAGCAGAGAAATTATGGAAAATTCCATTCTCCTCAAAAAATATTCTGAATTTCTCATTCTCAAACTCACCACCACGATCACTTCTAATACTAGCAATAGAAATTCCTTTTTCATTCTGTAACTTTTTGGAAAGTACTTTAAAACACTTAAAAGACTCATCATTCTTTCCGTCAAGACTCAATATCCTAGTTGGACCAAATAAATCCATAGGTAACAACTCTAGAGGTCTAGATGAAGTTATAATATTTTTTAGAAGAAAAAGTTGATTTAACCTGTTTTCCTTTATAACAACTTTCATAAAAGAAATCCTTGTTAAAACTCATTTTTGGTTATCCTCTTACCAAATCATGTTTAATCAAATTGGAAATGTGTTTAAAACTAACATGACCTAGGTTTTTTTTTATGCCAAATCAGTTTTTTTCATTTTTTGATATAAAACAAGAAATTTTTTGACTTTGTAAATCTTCTAAATTGATTTTGTAAAGATTGTTTCGTCTTTTAGCAGAAAAAATATAGAACCATCAATGTTTTTTACTACACAAGAATTTTGATTAAAGGATACTTCAAAACCAGAATCAAATAATTGACTGACACTAATCAAATGGTGTTTTAAACCATCAACTAGCAGCATATTATCAATAGATGCAAAAGAACTTTACCAATTTTACTGATTCCAGTTATGTTGCCCTGCTGGTTGTGTCCAAAAGTTACCGATCCTCCCTTCTTATCTTGAAGATCTATAAACATAGACCTTCTTCCTGTCATATGTCTCGAGCATTCACTGTCCAAATACCATTGGTGTTGGTTTTTTTCCAAGGAAGGAGATCTACAGTAGATATTATATTTTTCTTAGGTACTCGAATTTTCTTGGGTCTTTTGGGGTTAGTCTTAAAATGATTCATGAAATGATGATAATGTGACTGATGAAATTTCTTGCTATTAGAAACAAGGTTCTTTTTATACTGAGTATTGTTTTTAGCAAACCCTAATCCACTCTTATAATTTGGGTGTTTGTATCTTCCTAGCATGTCATTCATCTTTCTTGTACTCTCAGTGAATGTTAATAAATTAGCTGAAAGATTATTGATCCTTTGTTTCAGCTGATTGATCTCCTCAGATCTATCTTTAGCTACCTTTTTCTTCATATCATCTACTTGTTTTTTTTCAAGTAGACATTTTCTCTATCTAACTCTTGCGTGTTCTTCAAGTTTTCTTCAGAAAGATAGAAAGAGGAATTCAATATCTACAACTCTCACGAAGACCTTAAAGACCAATTCTATCATCTAGAGGATCAAATTTGGACTAGAAGATGTTCTGGCCAAAATGAGACGATGCTGACGTCGTGAGACGATTGCTGATGTCATTCTGAGACGAAGCAAAATGAGACGGTTAAACTGCGATGCAAAAAGTCAAACTAAGACGATGAAACCTCATAACTTGTAATGCTCATATCTTTCAACTTCGATATCCAAAATTTACAAAATTTATATCGTTAGAAATCTGGTAAAAACATCTAAAACTTTCTAGAGGATAATTTTGCCAAAATCTGTCTATATAAATCCATATTTTCTCCCAAAATTAGAACACGAATTTCACCTTCAGCTCCCATTATACTGGACTTAGTCTTCACTTCATGACAAATTTTGAGACTTTTAGAGACAGAATTGGTGAGAAACAGTAGAAGTCCTCATCGGCCTAGGTCGGCTCGCACCACTGCTCCTCTCCTCTGATTGAACTGGGAAGCTCCTAGCACTCCTGTTTGGCATAGGAGTACTAGTGCTACCCCCTCTCCTGGACTGCTCTCTACCCTTTCTCTTTTTGTTCACTGCACTCTCGATATTCTCTATATTTTCCACTAGTAGAGCTGCCTCAACCAACTGCTGGAAGTCACAGAAGTTCTGCACTATCACCTTCTCTCTGATAGCCAAGTGCAAACCCGACTCAAACCTGCGACATCTAGTAGCCTCGCTCAGCATCAAATCTGAAGCATACCGGGATAGCTGTGTAAACCGGTGCTCATACTCGTTGACTGTCATATCCCTCTGAGTCAAACTGAGGAACTCCCTCTGCTTCTGCTAAATATAAACCTCTGACAGATACTTCTTCTTAAAAGCAACGACGACATCCTGCCATGCCAACCCTACTGGTCTCCTCTGACTCCCTGGCACGATCTCCCACTAGTAAAGAGCATCTCCCTGAAGCAAACTGGCAGCATAGATGACTCTCTCGTCATCCTCACACTCCATCTAGTCTAGCACTCTCTCAGTCTTCCGCAACCATGTCTTAGCTTTTTTAGGATCTGATGCCCCAAAGAAGTCAACTGCCCCATACTTCCTCAATCGGTCAAACCGTCTGCCTTTCGGAGCTGGGGTTGAAGCAGAAGGCTGTGGCATCTGACCCATAGCCTGCACAAATGCCTGAGTAAAGGCCTGGAACAATCTCGGATCCAATGGAGGCATTTGCTCTTGCATAGCTGGTGACTCCTGAGTCGGCGATGGAATGAGCTCACTACCTAGCCCTACAGAAGCCTCAGCATTCCCTGGGGCTACTGACTCGTCAGTCCTCTCCTCCCTAGTTGAAGAGTCAGGTGCAGTAGATCCTTGCATAATTCCTTGTGTCCTTCTATGAGGTGGCATCGTACTCCTTCAAATGGAAACACTAAGGATTAGCTATATGACAATCTACATGTATGTATAATATGCATGTCATTTAATACAATCAAGTAATGCAACAAATAATCATAGAGAACACAATCCTATATGCATTCTAAGCCGAGGATACTAAACCTAGGTGCTCTGATACCAAACATGTCGGGCCCGGGCCCCGGATCTCTGATTCCCGAGGCGACCCCTCTGGTCACGCCGGCGACGGGCGCCCAAATACCGTCGAACCTGATCCCAACATTTACACATATACATAGTCATAGTTCGATCATAATTCGCACACAACCATTCTCATACAAACCAACACTTACACATGCATTTAAATCATGAATTAAAATCATGCCAGTACAACCGAAAGAAATTTAACAAGTATTCGAAATCATTCCAAAATACAACATATGTTGCAATCCAAAA
>JANJEY010000236.1:33822503-33834185 GCA_024703695.1 Erythroxylum cataractarum
TCTAACTCCTAAGGAGATAGAGTAGAATTATAGTACTTGTGTTTTGGATACAGAATGACTCATAGTTCTGGTCAGTTGACAATGATGAGTCCAATTAGGAGACTTTGGTTTAGCATCCCATTTCATATAGCACACTTTGTTTCGAATTGTAAACTCTCATATGTTACGAATGTATATACATGAGTTAAGAATCGTAATGACAATGTATGTTTATAATTGTGAATGAAATGGGAAAGTTTGATCTTTTAAAGATCTTGTGATATATATGATTCCATAATTAAGATTATGTGATATGCTCTAACTAGCCATTCCCGTAGGGTATGTGCTTGAATGTACTTAGTATGTCAGGTGTAGGCCTTATGGTAGTGAGGTGTTACGTACGATCTCTAGATTCAATTGGGTAGTCATATTAAGAAATGGAAAATGGACCAATCTAAGCAACAACCATATAAGCTCGGATCATATAACCTACTCTATGTTATCCCAAATGATTAAAAACCATTAGTTACTATATACAAATCCAAATACAATAATTATAGATTATAATGATTATAGCAATGGGATCACAATATAAACAATCTAAAAATAACAAGAATATGATTATCCATACATCCTAAAATAATGTAAACAATTCCGAGAGAGAGATCCAATATTAAACAAAGATAAGATAAGCTTAACTATGCATCCTAGGCATCAATTTCACCTTTAAACCGGTGTCGAGAAGTTAGCCTTCCATCTTCTCCTTCAAGCTTCAAGCATTAGCCATCATTACCTTATTGGTGTTGAAAGACGAAGAAAAACACTTCAGCTTGCTTATGTCCTGAATGAGTTATTTTGACCGTTTAAACCTTTATAGTTAAAAACTAGATTTAAATGGGACAATTGTCCCTTCTATCGCCCGTTAGTGACTTCCACAGGTGTGAGAAGGGAATCACAGCTGTGAGAAGCATGGCATAAGCATTAGAGAAGGTCTCATGTCAATGCAACCTCATCCAGGGACGTGAGAAGAGATCTCATGCCCATCCATACCAAAGTGTGTCCATGAGATGCTTCTTACTTTGTTCTTCACTTCACATTCTATTTTGTCCCTTCTTCTTTTAATCCTCTTCTTATTCTTGCTCCATGAATCAATAGAGTATGGATGTTGAGAAGATGGCTTCAATGAATATGTTTTTAGGTCACTTTAGCTCCCTCACTTCCAAAATGTACCTAAAATCAAATATAAGCTAAAGTGAGTATTTTAAGCATTTATAAGGCAGTAATCACTAAGTGTAATAGATCAAATTAATCAACATTTGAGCACATATCATTCATCCTGCATTCTCTATATACATTGAAACCTTTTTTTTCTATTGTACCCAATTCAAACCAATCCACATACTTATTTGACTTAAAAATTTCAAGCTTTAAGACAAAAATACTTATTAAAGTGGTTAGGTAAGGTGATGACAATCATTAGATGTTCACTATTGGAGAAAAAAGGCTTATTTAAGAAAAATGATAGTCTGAGAACATTAAGGTACCTTTAGTAATTAACAACAAGCATCAGATGTTCATTATGAGAGGAACCCTTAGCTTATTGGCAATTAGTAGAGGCACCTTAATTTGCTCTGTTGGCCCTCAAATTTTTTTCTTGTTAAATAAAGCATGATTAAATAAATTATGAAGTTTGATGGATAAAGTTTTGGAGCTACTTGTTATGTAAATGTTAGTAGAATTTGTTATATGGTTTGGTTGTATTAAAAGTGGTAGGAGTGCATAAGGGCATTTTAGGCAAGTCACTTAAGCATATAAGGCTATAAGGCTTTTATTGAAGGGCAAAATGGACTTTTTATAATACTAAAGGGTATAAAAAGAAGAAGTTATTGTGTTTTGCTTGAAGAAGGAAGAAGAAGTCGTGGAAGAAGAAGAGAAGAAGAGGAAAACTAGGGTTTTTGGAGATCTTGAAGAATTTGATGAATCTTGGAGCTAAACAAGTAAGTATAAGCATCATTCCTCTTGATTAGATGAATGAAACATGTTTTGATGTTAGTTAAGAGAGGATTATGTGTGAGAAGTTATAGAATGGGTAAAAGCATATGTTTGGTTCTAGGGTTAATGATTATGTTGTGTTTGCGAATGATTTTGGGTTGGAATGAGTTTATAAATGAAGTAGGAATGATGATTTAGGGTTAAGATGAGTTATTTTTGAAATATGGGAAGTATGTAGATGAAGTATGCCGAAAAATCATGTTTTGGGAGATTTTTGGTCACGCATGTCGCGGCGCGCGCAGGCGTCCACGTCACAGCGGCGCAGGCGTCCACATCGCGGTGGCGCAAGCGCCCACGTTACGGCGTGCGCGAGAGCCCTCAGCGCGGCGAGCTCAACCTTCGCCGCGCCGAGCTCAACTTTCCTGCACTGATATATTTTTATATTTTGGACATAACTTTTGATATAGATGTCCAAATGAAGTGATTTTTGATTCATTGTAAAATAGAGACAAAGGTCTACAAGTTTAATGAAGAAAAGAAGTTTTAATTCAGTTTATAAGTATCTCAATTTTTGGATGGAAGTTGAGTATAGGATACAGTTTGAACATAAGGATAATCCCAATATGTTTGGAGTATAAATTTCGGATTTCTAAAACAAATTGAATGATTTTGAAGTCATTAGAAACTTAAGACAATGCGGAACATTTCTATAAGCGAATATTATCGGATTTTTTCATTTACTTGATCATAGTGATCATGGAAAATTGACCCGAATGTTTGGATTTTTGGAAGAGTTTGATTTTTTAGAATTTATCTTAGTGAATATGCAATATATGGGTCCTCAAATTGTATTCCTATTGAATGGAAATTTTGCATTTGATAAAGGGAATCAAGGAAGGCAAGAGGATCAAGAGGAGAGGCATCTTTTAAGCATGTATCCAAGCAAGGAATTCAGGTGGGTTTCATGTTTATAATTTAGAAATGAGCCAATAATGTTTTCTTTCAAATCAAGAATGATTTCAATTACTTCATAAATGTTGTTTTTGTTTCTTTTGAATGATTTGCAAAATTGCTACATATTTCGGTATGTGAACTTTGTTGATGAATTTCAAAATAAAGATGAGAATGCATTTAAACATTTTATGTTATGCCTTGAAAAATTCATGGCATTTTGTATATTCGGAAAAGAAGAAAGAGCATGAAAAGTATGAAAGAATTTGATAAAATGATTTGAGCATGAAATGAATATGTGCTTTTTTTGGGCAAGAGAGGAACATTTCGTTAGTTTTGTGCACGTCGACATATAGCCTTCTTCCGGCTGCCCGCTTGAGGCCACGAGATATTGAGAAATCAAGCTCGTTTTGTTCACGGTATAAGCTTTGGTTTATCCGTTTTATTCCACAGAACTCTCGAGCCATTTATTTGTGCATTGCATCTTTGAATTGTCAAGTATGTCGCATAAATTAAGCGTGTTGTATTGATGATTAAATGAATATGTTGTATTGATGTGATGACATTTTTAACTATGAGTTTTGAATTCAAATTTCGAATTTGACTGAGACTTTGGGAACAAAGCATTTTATGAATTCATTATTATTTTTATATGACAAATGATCACTTCAACGGTTTTGTTTATTCTTCGTTATAAGTTTGTTACCCACGAGCTTTAAGCTTACCCCCTTCCGTCTCCACCTTCAGGTGTTGAGCAAGAGATGGAGTGAAAGAGAGTCAAGGCATCACTCTCAATTTGCCTATGTTGTAATTTGAGTTGTTTATGTTAAATACAAGGATTGTCACTTTTCCAGGATTTCTAGTTCATGTAACTTTTGTCTTTTGAGATTTTGGATTATTGTTGTAATTGTGGCTTGGAATGCCTTTAGAGCTTGTAAAACTCTAGTCTATTGATGTTAAGGTATTATGAATTATGTATAGATGATGTTAAGTGAAAATATACATTTGCGAATATGGATCAGATTGAGTGGAAATTCGGTATACTTGAGGAAGTTATCGATTTGATATGCTTATTTTGATTGTGAATTGTTGTTATACATATATATATAGAAGTGAGATATGTTATGGAAAATGAGCATAGAAATGGTATGAGACTTTAAGCTTCATGATGTCTTTGGATCACACTAACGTTTATGGTTCAATGGTTGGACTCCGAAAACGGAGCTCATCATGTTTGGTATCAGAGTAAGAAAAGATTACGAGGAACCACGCTTATGTATGATGGTATTTTGTTTCCGAGGTTGGGTTCTAGAAACGGGGCCCAGCACAAGCTGTGTCAATTTATGTGCTAAATCTTTTAGTAGATACCGGGTACATTTACAACTGAGCCTGAGGCTCTTATAACAATCTGAGCTTTAAGCTCTTATCCTAGCGACTCCAATCACAACTTCCTTTATCTTACATGCATTCATGTATTGAATGCTCCATATAATATGTTCTCAGTCAATCATATGATTACACATTCACATTCAGATCACATTTATCATTGGATCTTAGTTTGGCATTCAGCAGAATTGTCGAGCAACATTTATTTCATCACATTCACATACAAGTAACACTTCAATATCATCACAATCATCGGATCTTTTTGTCAGAAATCAACAACACCCCAATCACATTCATTCAATAATTCAAACAAAATAAAAACAATCAATCAATCGAGAGAAACTGTCTAGGTTACTCACAATTTGCTCCAGAAGCTATTCCCTCAAAGTCCCGGTAATGTCTGGAAAATGGTTCTCAATATGTTCCTCTGTATCATGCAAAACATACACATATCACATTTTTGCACAATTATATAAGTCTCGATTGAAGCATATATATGTATATTAAATATGTACAATGCATGTTCAATGACATTCTCAGGTGTATACCCTTAATACATGTCTCATAACCAATTATCAAGATCTTTGAATCATTCCCTAACACCTATAACACTCTTCTTACGTTAATAACTCAATCCTACTTCAATTGGCCTCATTTAATATCACTAACAAGCCTAAACATTTCATTGAACAACATTGATAAGTCAATCATTCATAAACAAACATCTCTTATGAAAAATGTAATAACTTTTTCTGTAGATCTCGGAGTAATGTCATATTAGGACGGTTTCAAAAAAGACTTCTAGATCTACAACTTTTGTGAAGATTCAAAAGAGATTTTGCCATTTGGGGGGTCAAAAAATACGATTGTTTGAGCCCACACGGGCAACCCATATTTCTTACAGGTCTGATGGTGTTTTTGCATTAGGAACACATGGCTAGTATCAATTTACACGGCCTGACCATGTATCCTTTGGGTTTGGCTCTATTCTCCTTCTCCAAGACCCCTCCAATGGATACTACACCCATTCTACCATCATTTTCACTCATAATTTTCCCAATTTCACCTTTTCTAATGCAATATCACTCCATAACAATTCAAACATCAATTAGATTTCATTCACTCTCATTTGGATAACTAGAGAAAAAGTTATGGCTAAAAGACTAAAGCATACTCAATGAACATTTTCCAATCCATCATCTTCAAATTTTTCCATATCTTTACACCTAACATACTTGTACAAAGATCATCCTTTTCTACTTCATTTACTCCTCATTCTCAACTCCATTTCATCTCCATACCATTCACCAACCTAAAAACAAGACATGTTCATATACCTATTCATCAATTTCTAATTCCTATTAAGACCTCCCTTTCACAACCAATTCATCTTAAAATCATGTGTAGCATAGCTTGTAGTTTCTTACTCATCATATCTAACATCAATCATCCATAAACAACTCCTAATCCATTATTTAGCATTTACATGAAACAAACATCAATATATGCATATATATTTGTTCATTACTTCACCAACATTCTAGCATATACAAAGTCATGATTATTTAACCTCTAAAACATCTCTATAAATCATTAACCATCAAGCATATATAAGCAAGAAATTTACACACTCCTCATCATTCACTACACCCACATATTCAAAATACCATTTCATGAGATTAACCTCTAACTATCATCACAAATGCTTCATTTAACTAAACCCATAAAATTAAAACAGACTTACTTGATTTAGCTACAAAATCTTCAAATTTTTCAAGAAAATCAAAAATCCCTAACTTCACCAATATCCCACGATCATCATCATCTTGAGGTTGAAAGCCTTAGGTTTTTGGTGAGAATGAGAGAGAAAGCAAGGTGAAAGAGTAGCATGAAAGATGAGAGGGTTGGGCTAAAGGTGAATGGAGATTTGAAGAGAGGTTACGAAAATGAAGGAGAGAAGAAAAGAACCAAAGCAAAATACCAATATCCCTTTGTGGAGAGAAGCATCGTGAAAGACAACAAAGGGGGTCTTTTAATTAAAATTTATAAGACATGGTTGGGCAAGTTACACATGTCACTTGCCACATGCCCCATTTCTAAGGCATTAGATTGATTTCTTTCATTTAACTAGTCCAATCAATTTCAATTTCTACTCCAATTGTTCCCTAATTTTCCATGACAGTTGTTAATAAATCCTAAAGTCATTTATCAAAATTTTCATTGTCATTGAATAATAATTTCTACTACCATTTAACAATTATTTTATCAAATGGCAATTTTCCTTGTTAAAAAATTATCCCAAATTTTTCTAAAATTTACTAAAAATTCTAAATCAACAAATACACTCTCCAAATAAATTTTCAACACATAAAACCAAAATTTTCAATAGAACTCGCATTTATAAACAATTGTACCTGGAAATTGTCAATGAATGCATGTACAATTATTTTTAGGTGCAAAGATTCACTATTCATGTGTATCTGCATATCATGTAATGTGTGAATATGAAATGTGTTTTCTAATCTCTTAGTAATCTCTCACATTTACTGTTTTAGCCTTATCATAGATAATGAGATGTTACACTAGAACTCTTCTAGACATCATATTCTCTCACTTAAGTGTGTTTGTGACTGGTTAGCTCTTATGTACATAAGTGAAGAACTCACTTATGAACATTTGTCAAGCCTTCGGTCACGATCATAGCCTATGAGCACGATTGTGGCCTACTTAAAAATAGCCATACATACTTTGTTTTTCGTCCGATCTTTTATACGTGTGACCCTTAAGTTTCCGGTTATTTTGGGCATTTGAATTAACTCTTAATCCAAACAAATTATGGATGATTTCATGTCAGTTAAATTAACTCTTAATTCAATCAAATCATAAAGGATTTCATGATGCCAATTTACCGGAATATAAGTGGATTAATATACGAACTCTTCGATAGTTAATTATCCAACTTACAAACCTTTCCGTAGATAATTACTGTGCAATTCATCTTTTCACTATACTATACCTCACTTGGTTCGGAGTATGGGCTATGTGTCAACTCCCACTAGACTGATTATGTCATATCTAGTTCAAGTGATGTTAGTTCTTGTCCTAGGATCTCATGACTCTATGTGTCATTGAAGACTCTCTTCATGACACATAACTACTCTAACTAGAGACTCTTGAGTAATGACCCCGATAAGAGGCCGTAGGTATCATCTCCTTCTTTCAAGAGTAGTGAATCCTTCATTGACTATCCAATTACTTTCGAATATTAATAGTTGTACCCTATAAGCAATCTCGTCTTGAGGCAACAAGGAATGATTTAAAAGCATAAGATCAGTATCTAAGATATCATTGAGTACCTCAAGTATAAGGATATTTGCACCATTGTTATGATGAGAATAATCATTAACATTTGATAGATCATTCACATGATAATCTCATAGCGGGTCATCCGATGTACTTACAATTCTTAGTAACTATCCACATATTAACTCTAAACATTTTATGCTTACAGTTTGTGAGATTCATTGCTTGATCAAATTAATGAGTATAACAACATGTGCTAGTCTATCCATATTAATAATGTCCTATCTTATTAATCCTATTATTAGAGATAATTTAGATACTAACATAATTATACATGATAGAATCTCGTTATTATGATTTCATTATGATTTCCTTTATGCTATGTTTTGTATCTTGGACTTTATTAATTCGATTTAAGATTGACATCAATTTATAAATAAGCGAACATCAAATTAACAAAAAAAATTGTTTTTCATTTTATTAATCAAAATAATATTTGTATAAAAGTGTTAAATGTAATTGTCTTTAGAGCACTACTTTAATACATTCCACTGCAAGTGGATAAACTCTGATGGTTGGCGTCCATGATAAATGTTTTACGGCTGAAATGGTAAAATACAAGGAAAAGGTTTAACACATAAAGTCACTATTCGTCTTGGAGATGTTTACTTTTGTTGCAGGATATATGCACAGATGAAATGCGACACAGCCAAGCATATAGCTAAAAGGAGACTTCTATGTGATAATAATCGAGAGAAAGAGAAAGAGGAGCATTATTAGAAGATGCAGGCTTTAATGGAGCAAACTTTCATGGAAGCCATAAAAAGCAACCCATAAGATATGGGTAAATATTACATAACTTCTTTTACAATGCTTTTTGGTTTGTCCTTGCCTAGTAGTTCACAGCTGAAGCTGAGATGTTAGAGATAAGAAAAGAAAAGGAGCGAATGAAAGAATCTTATCAGACATCTAGGATATCTTAATGATAAATAATTTTAAAAAATCAGAAAATTGGAAAGAAGAGCCACAACAGATCAGATAATAATGTTGTTCTGCAGCAGCTGCCATCCCTCTACCCCTTCACTTATTTGTGTTATTGCCAACTAAGTGCCTCTTCTTAATCAACCTTTTTAAAGCTTTCTCCTGCTGTCCCAACTGTACCTATTCAACAGCCAAGCAAACTGTCTATGTAATATCAGTTTATAATTCTAAACAAATGAACTGACTACGACCAATTGATATAAAAACAATGTTTCAGTGAATAACGTGAGGCAGAACATCCAAGGTAGTAATGACAACAAGAAACAATAGAACAACAGCCATTTCATTTCTGTTGTTGGAAGTTTGAAATAGCCGCCAACTGGCATCAAATAAAGAGCGTAAATAAGATTGTGTGATGCACTTGACCAACAAGCCTTTGCTTCTATTCCACGTGGGCAGTGGACCTAAACTCGATCACGAAGTCACGTGACACAATGATTCTTTGCTCTCACTTTGACCAGATTGCGCACGTTACCATGTGGACTTACAACACACACAAGCTATACTCATATTCGTATAATGTACATGTGTGTAGGTTCATGTTACGAAGAGCTCAAGCACCTGAATTGGGAGCCATTGATGACGGTTTGGACATGATCGGTGGGACAGTTGGGACATAGCCCGCTGTTGTTGTGGATGATGGGAAGATGTGGGCAGGTAGGCCCATTGTCTGTGATTGATGGAAGTGATAAACTGGGTACATTGGCATCAATGTACTGGCACCCACAATCTGCTGCCCTGGATACACCCGAGAGAGATGTCCGTTCATGTAGGACCCCCCAGTATAACTTAGCTTCTGTCCACCACCACGTATCAACTTTACGTCAATTCTATTTCATGTTCTTATTAACAGCAAGAAAATTTAAGATCATTCAATAATCTAGCTGTTAACTGAAGGACCCAATGAATCTTTATTTAGATTGTATCGTATAACAACTTACGTGGTTGTAACTAACGTCAGTGGCAATGTAGGCCGGAGAGTACCTAAACGAAACAAAACAATCAACTCTTACTGTTTTAGATCAAAGGGGGGAATAAATCGATAATCCAAGAGATATAGGGATACCCATAAACAGGAACAGCATGATGGTGCTGGTGGTGAAATGGCTGCGCCGGCGATCCCGACTGATAGTACCACTGCACATGATTGGCCGGGGTTTGTAAAGTCGAGCTTGGTCCGACGGTTGATGCTTCATCAACCAAACAACATTTATTTAGACCACAGTATTCCGGTTAACGAATATCATATCTAAAGAAAAAGAACTACTACTTTCCACCGGAGATGCTTCTCATAACTGACCAGCACACAATAGTTCAAAAAGTAATTGCTATGAAGTTTCAGGCATGATCACTTCCCCGATTAAGATCTTAGATTACATTAAAGTTGACCTTACCCATCTTACAAAGAGACGCTGCTTTTATACGGAGTTTCCTTTATTGCAAAGATACGTAAACAGCGGTGCAAATGATGTGATACGCTTACTTGTAAGAGAGAGAGAGATTCTCGATCTACGTACTGCTAGTGTATTGTAGGGTTGCATAACATTGTATAAAAATGGAAACGTATTAAAAACGGTGCTATTGGATTTTAGAACAAAGATGGTATATACTAGATTACCTTGTTGGGGAGGAGGAGGAGGAGGAGGAGGAGGAGGAGTGGCGGTCACAGACCTCGGCCGGCGAGCACCGAGTGACGCCAGATTGCAGTTGGCACGACGGCCATTGATGATCGGCGTCGCATCTTCGCAAGCCTTCTTCGCTGCTTCAACATCCTTAAACGTCACCTATTCCATAAAAAACATAATCAAACGAAGAAAAGATTTATATGTAGTGGGAAGGCATATATAGACATAGGGAAGAGACTTACAAAGCCATAACCTTTGGATCTGCCGGTGACTTTATCGGAGATAATGACAGCCTCCAAGATCTCACCGTACTTGTCGAAGTGCTCTCTCATGGCCTCCTTGGGGGTCTCCCATGCCAATCCTCCAACAAACACTTTGGTCAGTGTTGTGTCCCCGAATTGCCCAATATTGTTGTTCATCGTCGTGTATATATATAGATATATATGTATGTATATGCTGTTGGGTACAGTAATTGTTTTGAGCTAGAAGAAGGTGGCCGGAGCTTGTGATGTGGTTTTGGAATGGGAATGAATTGAACAGAGAGAGAGAGAGGAGGAAGCGAAGAGAATATAAGAGGAGAGAAAAGGTACGGCACAAGGTGACGACTGAAAAAAAAAACACAAAGAGACAGACATTACAGGTGGACTTTCTTATCAAGGGACCTCAAAAAGCACAACAAATAGAAATAGTAGTACCGTACACGCTCCAATTAAGCGCGTAGATGGCAGCGTTGCTTGAAATGGAAAGTAACCAGTGTATGGCCAGTCTGTAATTGGGCATCAATGCGGAATTAAAATACTCATAAAAATTAAAACAATCATTTAATGTTTGACAGATATAAAATCATAAATATTCACAATTGCTTCAATTTGGTATGCGATTTTTTACTATTTTCCTTAATTGTGTTTTAGCGGAACCATATTATTCTAGGCACCCATTAAGCCCTACATATGGCCACATTTACTAATTTGGTATTAGGATATAGCAACTTGTGAGTATATCATATCCAGCATTATAAACTATAATCGTATTGATATTTAATTTAACAAAAATGATGCCCTTTGATTAATCAAACTCTAAACGTTTCTGTTTTTAATATATGAAACATGGGGATAATCTTTTGACATCCAAAGTATATTCACCGCCCTAGATCGATGATTCCAAATCCAATGAGGTATTAACTAGGGGTATTCATGGTAGGGTAACCTGATCTGTTTATCAATAACCTGAACCTGAACCTAAATGTCAGGTTCGGCAATTTCACGAACCTGAGCCTGAACCTGAGCCTAAAGAACCTATAGGAATGGTTAACCTATTTTCAGGTTCGGTTCTCAGGATAACCAGAACCTATTCATATCAATATATATGATAAAAATTATTAAAAAAATTGGTGAAAAAATAAAAA
>JANJEY010000236.1:33834285-33846657 GCA_024703695.1 Erythroxylum cataractarum
AATTTCTTTAATTAATCTCTAAACGATTATATTATTTTAGTCAATGAATGTTTTTATTAATAGTTTAATACTTCGATTAATAACTTTGACACATATGAATTACTATTTAAAGTAGAAGTATTGAATGTTATGCATTAGTTGTTACTTATAACAGCAATGTTTAATATTAACATTTAATAACATAAAAGTAAAGTAGTTTTTTTTCCTTTTCTTTTTTTACATCCTCTTAAATTGTATCTAAATATATGATACTTTTTTAGGTATTTCAGGTTCAGGTTTAAACTTAAACCTATAAATCAGGTTTGGTTCGGTTAACTGCTATAGGTGCAGTTTAGGTTCGGTTAACCTAGAACCGCAAGTTAGAAACCTGAACCTAATTTTTCATGTTCGGTTCGAACCGAACCTAAACTCAGGTTCGGTTAACTTTATTTACAGGTTTGGTTCATGCGATTCAGGTCTGGTTCACAGGTTCGCGGATTTTTTTGAACACCCCTAATATTAGCTATTTCTTAATTCAAAACGTAGCCTCTCCATCTGCTTGTAATAACGAGTATTTGAAGATGCTCCAAAATGAAGAGATGTCTATATATATGGTAAAAACAAATCGTATCCTGCCCAAAAGAGATCGAAATGATTCTTGCACAACTAAAACAGTATTAAGACAAACAATACAATAGTATAACAAAATTGTTAATTTATTTGTGGATGGATGTTATTTAGCTTACACAATGAATATGTCTCGTATTGAGTAATACAGAGAGTGTGACTATTTTATCTGTGACAGAAAACTCCAAAGATAATTGGGAAGGAAGTGGGTGTTGTTCCTAAGAATCAAGGAATGCATGTCAACAAAATAATTAAACGAAATTATAATATCTTTTTCGCTTATATTGAAAACAGTCCGTTTTTAGTTTTCGAACAAAATTTGTATAATGAATCAGTGATGGTAGTTGGCGAGGTAAGTTCTTCAGTTCATTAGTTGGTGCTCAGCGCAGGAAGCGAAACTCTGGACAGTCTACACAAGTCTCTCCCTAGTTTGAAGATTTGGTTTCCGTCATATTGAGCTGAAAGTGGACATGATGGAGGTGCACCAACTCCTATCCTCTGTGCCCTTCCATTCTCAGTCGAGTATCCCTCTGGTCATAGGAATACAGAAGCTCCTCCATTAGAATTGGACTGTTGTTCATCGTCATGTCTTTTGAAAGAGCAATAAATATGCAGACTGGCTCGTCGCCTCGGACGGTCTGGACGACATTAGAGTCACTTATTTTAATGTATCTGAAAATGAAAACGAATTGGTATATTTTGTATTGATTCTCTCTATTTGAATTCTGTACATGAAGGCCATTATATACAGATATTTCACATGCAGCTCTACGTTGAGTAATTTGTTACAACGGAAATCTGTTAGGATTTTTCTTCTAGAATATTTCCTTGTCTGTGCTCTTCCGGGTGTGAATGTATGTCTGATGTTCCTCCTTTTGTTAGGCCTTTTTGTATTCTTGGGCTTGACTTTATATCAACTGCTGTTGGCCCATGCTTTGCTATAGACCCATCCTTAAGACTTGGCAGATAACTTTGTGAACTTGGTAAAGTTCTCTTCGTACCAGTATCACCTTTAGAATGTCATAGACTCCTGATAGAGAATATATGAGAGATCTGTTTTCTCCTACTCATTTAATTTCGTAATTTCCTTTTCCTTTTATGTGAAAAAAAAAAAGCCGGGCAGGCCAATTGTTTTTGGTATAACATAGATTAGTGTCTATTCTGTGGGCGTTCTTGATACGGGTCAAAGTCAGAAAAGTCCCCTCTGATGTGCATCAAGCTCAATGCGTCCCTCTGTCTGGATCACGTGGCCCCCACCACTCTATCCACATTATTGATGGAGTGAGTCTGTCTTGTTTCTAAACTCATAAAAACAGAATATTATCCGTAATTATATTTATGAAAATCAGATAACTTAATTATTACTACTCCACACTATCAGTGTATAACCAATTTACCGAAGGTATGTTGGATTTAATATTAAAACGGGATGACAAGAAGTATTTACGTAATAATTCCTCCAAGTTTCAATAGCCTTGGAATAAGAAATAATTATCAGTGAAATGATGTGGAGTTTAAGGATGCGTAGGTAGCTCGTCTCCTAATTACATACACGAATTTGATTGGTAGATGACGACGTAAGCGGAAAGCACGGCTTCTCTGCTGAGATTATTATATATATACAAGTTGTCAAAAATCTAACAGCCAGATAAGTGGTATGCATCTCTGACCGTAAACTGCCACCACGTTCTGATATAGATGGAAGGAGACCTGGGAGTTGGGAGTGCGAAATGTTCACATCACCTACGGATATGCCTATGCTATGTCAATACAATGATGCACAAATAGACAAATTTTTGGGCTAGACATGAACAATTTAGGCGTTAATTGAGGATATTGTCTGAAACGATGCATGTATGTGGATTGTGGAATGTGGATGCCGGCCTTTGTTTTTTCCCCTTCGTTTCACATAATGCCTCCAAGTTTCGTACTTGACATTGGGAAGACTGGAAGGACAAAATGGTAACATTGTATCCATGTTAAGATAATGTGTATAGTGTAAGTGATGGCCCTAATCGGAGCATTTAGGCCACGTGAGCATCGCCAATATGTAAAACAGAATCTCTCTCCGCGCTTGTGTCTCTCAGTGGAATCTGGAACATAACATAACGTGGCCAGTTGTATAACAGAAAGAAGAAAATGGCCCTTTCTTTGACCAAGAAGAGAAAAAAGACCAGCAGATGATGTGGATTCTATTTGTAAAGTTGTTAAAAATTATTTATTTAAACCTTAAAACAGCGCTCCTTAACAAGGGGTGCCAGTAATGTGAGCTGGACCTCCTCAGAGAGTGTGAGTTGGAATAAACTCATCTTTGTGTTTGAACTATTTGTTAGGAGTTAGGACCTTTGATGTGTTTGGAGTTCTAAAAATTGCCCTGTTAGTTAATTATTAATGTATGGAGATGAATAATATTATTCGGTAAGTTAAGATAATTGACAGACTTTTTTCATTTCCCATCAATCCATCTTAGAAGGATTGAGGTTATCTAAATTGTTTGTTCGGTTTCTAGTAGCCTTACTCCACCTCCCAATGCCAATGCCCGTCTGGTATATATGACAACATAGTTTACATTGGAACCAAATTGTGTTGTGTCGGATCCATTGTACTTGGATGATCGTGCCTCGGTGACTGTTGTGTAGGAGAGACACACAGACAGACAGACAGAGAGCGGAGGGGCAAGTGGAAGTGAGCTGGAGCTGGATTGCTCGTGCAAGTACAGGTGCAGGCAACAAGTGATGGTCACGTCGTGGTATTGGGCAATATTACAAAACATGTCCACGCGGTTCTTTGTTCCAGTGGAATTAGCTGTATGTTCCATAAGTCCTTCAACACCTGCCATTGAGATTGAACCCTCGACAAAAACATAGGTGTTCCATTCCATTACTATGATTGTCATCACTACTACACAACACACGGGTGTTCCATTCCCTCGGTATGATTTTGCCATCACAGCTACATAGGTATTCCATTCCCTCAGTATGATTGTAATCACCACTTCACTCCACCTTTCCTCTCCTATCGATGGTGTCATTATCATTACATGTGCATGTAACGTGGCTACCTCTACTACATACTTACATACATAGAGACATGTATGTGTGCCTATATATTTAAATATATATATCACGACGTGCTTACTAAATATTCAGAAGCCACCCAACGTTTCTGACAACAATCTCACTGGCTATCCACTTAAATTCTTGTTTGTGCAAGAGCAGCTAAGTATGGATGGCACCAACCAGTGATCCAACTCAAACTCGGAAATCAACTACATGCTTTTGACTATAGTATAACAGAGGAACGAATTGCGGCCAGTTCAAACACGACACGATGAAACTCACAGACCCGAGGCTACAAGGTTCTAAAAGTAAGATACAATGAGCAATAATTAAGAAGAATCAGGTGTATGATCGTCACTATTCCGCCGTAAATAACAGATTGATAATCAAGCATGTACCTAGAACATTTTGTGTCTCGAACAAAGATGGGAATTTATGTCGTGTAACATCTTCCAATTCTTAACGGCCCTTGCTTAAATCATGTAATAATAAACAACCGAAATTTACGGTACTTTAGCTTGTTATTGGATCACTTCTGATGATGAGGGCACCAACAAACGAACCACCCCCACGATCACCAAACCAAAGCCTCAAAAATATAACAAACTTTGGTTTCATTAAGTTAAAACAATACAAAGGATGCTATGGTGTTGAAACTAAAAAGTTTTCCCCTCCAGAATCCACTAAATCAGTAAGAAGGTAGCGATAACTCCCCTATTCGTTGCCTTGCATGGAAGGAATTATCATATGCTGTCCCTGTTGCTGTAAATAACAGGAAACCCGTCAAGTATTACAATCACAAGTTCCTTAAGAAAATTAGATAAATACATACGTATCCTTAAAGTAATTCCAATATATGTGCAAAAATCCACTGCTTTGTGGCTGTCAACACCACCCTTAACAAATATCATACACCTCAAGGTACCATTTTTTGCATCAGTCATAGGCAACAGTAACAGTTTTGCCTCCGTATTGAAGCACAATTCAATCATCATAAAGCAAAACTAAATTTGACACAGTTTTTTCAGCAGAATCCGAACACTTCCACATTATGATGAAAAATAGAATAAGCTTACAGTCAAGCCAAGAATCCAAGAAACGAGTTAGAAGAGTAATTTTCTGCCAATATATTAGATGTTTTAATATGTATTCTCCATTACAGCAGCAGCAGAAGTAAGGGCAACTAAATTTGATATATTTCTAGTAGACTGTTATAAAAACACAATAACATAATTGTTGCTACATCTGACCTCCCCCCACTAATCCTCGAAACCCATTCTCATCTCTTGTCTCAACATATAATACATACATATGCCTAAACACCCTTTGAAATTTATATAAGAATAGTATTAAAAAGTATAAAAGAAAACTCACAAAGATACAAAAAAACTTGATAAAGAAAGTGTCTTTAGAACTAGAGAACTTAGAGCCTGTAGGGCTCCATAAGCCTACTATTTATTCCTAGATTCTAAATGAGGCTCTTCATATTAAACATCTTCTATTGGCCTTCAGTTGCAGGTAACAGAGGTCCATAAGAGCACAAAGTAATCCCAGAACAGACAAATCAAATCAAATCGCAAAAGTTTAAGCGTTTAAAGACCTCCAACAAAATCAAACTCTAACTCACTAGCCACTACTTTGATAGGCAACGGAACAGTAGTACTACTGCCATTGGGAAGGAGTACTCTCAATGCTCTTATTCCCAGTGACAATGCATCTGACAACTACATACACCTGAAGCTTAACAATAAATAACTAATACAAGTTGACTAAGACAGATATGTTCTCAAGATCAACAGCCTTTTCAATTGTCATCCGTGGAACTTTTGATCAATTCTTCTCTTAAAGCTGGTTGTTCTCTAAAGCTTATACTCCTTCACACAAGAAATATGGTTATTCAGAGGATGCAAAATACATAAGTACAATTGTAGCTACTAGTTAAATCAGCTTTCCATTTTGACAAATTGCTATTCCATTCTTTCATTTTGCTCAAAATTTGCTGGATAAAATTCAAAGAGCAAAAAGACAGCATCACCTGTGGAGTTATGTAGTTCAATGATCCTTGAAGAGTAAACTGCCATATTTGTCCAAAATGACCGCAAGAAGAAAAGGATAGATTAAACAATCATTGATATGGCTTTAAAAGACAAGGATAACCCAGCTTCACAATATTTATTTCCAAAGAAACTTCAGAAGCAAATGGTCTATGAACTTGCCTGTGAGTTTTGAAGAGGCATGCCTCTAATTGCATCTCTTTTAGAAGATCCATCCCCACCACGAGCAGATCCCTTGGTATCACCCTGCCAAAGATTGTTTTACCAATTAATTCATTAGTTAAAAGAGCATGTTCCATAACTGCTTCACCAAGAAGAAATTATATTTTGGTTAGCGTTAAAAGCTTGATTACCTCCAACTGTGAAATCGTCGTTATCCGATGTACATTATCAGAGTGTGCCAGCAGCAAATCAGAGACAAAAAGAAGGAATTAGAAAGAGAGAGTTCAGATACAAACTCAACCTACACACTAAGTCAAATTTGAATTGACCCATAAATATCAACAAGCAGCAGCGTAAGTGATGAAAAAACAGAAGAAAAGTTGTTCCACTAGTGACAAGCCATTTACCTCCCTATACCTGGCTAGGTAAACCTTAAGTGGCTCAATATAGTCCTCAAAACCTAATGTTGCCATTGCCCACAATAGATCGTCCCCATTGATTGTCTTCCTCTTCTCCTTTTGACACTTATTACTTGCCCTTAAAGGAAGAAAAGAGGAAAGAATTGATGAAACACATATCACAAGAACAAAGCCTGAATCCAAAACAGTAAATTTCCAACATCACCAATTGCATAACACCAATAGATCTCTACCTCCAAGCACAAAGACACAAACAAGAAAAAAAGAGAGAATAAGCCTCAATTCTAGAAAACAAAATAACATTTCAGAACTCTCATAACCCAAAAACTAGTGTAGATTCCAAAAGTTTTTGTAATAAATCAATGCAAAGCCAGAAGAAGACTTCATTGCAAGAATATCAATGCAACAAGAGAACCAAACTCATTTAGGAAAAGCCAAAACTATCCAAAAGAAACAAAATCACATTCTTACCAAAGAAAAAAGGCACATTCATAACCTTATTAAACAAAAGCCCAAAATTCAGCAATCAGATTTGGACAAAACTCCACTGCTTAAACCACAATTTACCAAAGAAAATTCTCAGCCTTAAAAACACAAAAGGGAACAAGACTAGTGGTTTTGATGCCTTACTCGCTGGTGATAAAGCTGATAAATTCAGAGACACATTCTTGGACAGTATCCTTAGCGTCTTTAGCAATCTTGCCATTAGCTGGCAATGCCTTCTTCATGATCCTGCTTATGTTAGCAATTGGTAGGTACCTGTCTTGCTCCCTCACACCCGAGTGTGGGCTCTGCTCACCACCACTCTCATGGCTCCCTCCTGCTGGACTTGTCGGGTTGTCTGCCATACTGCAAAAAACACAACATCCAGGTACCCAGTGTATAAGGAAAATTATATATACATATAAGATGCTGATTGTTATATTTTTGTGGTATGCAAAGGAAAACATATTTGGGTCAAGAGTAACTGATAATTCTATTCCCCAATGCATCCACCAAGAAGTCGACCTTAGTGGATGAGGGGGTACTTCCTACTAATTTGAAATCGCAAAAAAAAAAGGGAATCCTGTTAGATAGGCACATTTTTAATTTCTTAGACAATCAAGCTGGCATTTCACAAAAATCATAGATAAATAAGCAGCCATAATACAGCAATTAAACCTCAATTACAAACAAGGAAAACAGCTACCTCGGTACACTCGTAAATGCATACCAACAAGTACGTGTACATTTACAAATTATTTCCCAGAAAGAAAGCGGGCACTGAAACTGTAATCATTTCCAAAAGAAACTTCGCTGTTGACTCAGATCAGACTAAACCCCTAAAGCAGCCCCTGATAGAGACATTGTCATATGAATCAATACTAAACCTGAAATGGACCTGCATGTCAAAATGAATGCACACATATATAAAGTTTCCATAACGACGCAGAAATTCGAGAACCAGACTTTTCTACAATATTTGGATCCAGTTAGAGCCAAGGCTACACAACATACATAACACATACTACGGAACATTAGCCAAAAACACATGAAAGTTAAAGCGCTTATATAGATAAAAAGAAAAAGCAGAAGAGAGTGAGAGAGGAGCATGTAAAGTGTAGTGAAAAGAAGTGGATTTAGAGAGAGATGGAGAGGCAAATACCTGTAAAAGGAGAGAGAGGGAGTGGCGGTTTTGTATTTGGCGCCAGCGAGTGAGAGAGGATTGGTGGAATAGTTTAATTGAGAGTTAGGGAGGCGTGAGATCTGACGATGGAGAAGAGGGAGTTGGGGGAGAGACGGAGGCGATAGGAGTTTGTGATTCGACCAATTTTTGTGTGATTGAGTTTTCCCCTTTTTCTTTTTCTTTTTTTGCCCTTTTCATATTATTGTTTATCAAACATCGTCAGTTGTTCTCATTGGGTTGGGCCCCACAAAACACCCTTATTAGTTATTTCTAGTTACTAGTTAGTTAGTATTAATTTAACATTATTAAGCACATCTTGTTTTTCTATGCTTTGCTTCTCGCACTCTTACGTTTAATTTTATTTCTTACCAATTTATAACCCAGTTTTATTTTATAAGCATCACTTTTCAACGAGAAAGAAATTTCAGATATAAATTTCTAAAATTTTAATTAACTAATTAGTAAATACAACATTAAATATCGTAACATTTAAAATGAAGATATTATCTCAAATTAAAATACCAACAATATTTTCAAATTTAAATGAGTAATTCTTATTGTATTAATGTAAAATCCCATTCACATTTTTATACATTATATATAAATTTTTTTATTATCATCATCATCATTATTATTATTATTATTATTATATTTAATGACCTTTTATTTTTATTATATATGTATTGTTAATTAAGATTAATATCATATTTGAAGTTTATTTACTAAAACATTAAATATCAATCTTTTATAAAATTTATTGTTATAATTTATAACAATTCATATATTTTATTTTTTCTTTTTAATTATACCATATATATTTCTAGTTTTACACTAATGTTAGATTGTACTTAGTGGACTGTGCCCTATAAAATTCAAGGATGCCTTGTAATCTTTTATGTGGATGCATATGGGCTCTTAACCCCAAGGTCCTTTGGTTAGGTCTCGCCTTTTTTTTTACTCTTTTGTATTTAAAAGAAAAAAAGAAGTTTGTCATCATTGGGCTGTACAATTGGATGTTTATTTGTTCCCAATTATGTCCACAATTACTAAATTTAATTTCGGCTATAATCTTTTCAGCTTTTATAATAAGGTTAATTGTAAAAAAAATTAAATTTTATGATATTAATATAAAATTTCAAATTAATGCTAAAATATTTTAACTTTTATTTTATCGCAAAAATATTCTACCACAAAATTTCTCAATAGTGCTAATGTGATGAGTCATTGATGTTATTATCAACACTAAATTGAGATTTCGCTAAATCGCGCCTGATATAGTGAGTCAATTTTAATAAATTTTTACCATATGTATAGCACATGTACTACATTTACTAATAATTTATTAAATTTAAAATTTTCCAATTCCTAAAAAGTACAACATCGTTTTCTTACCCTTCATCGTTTTTGTTTTTATTGGGTAATTGTTAGATTTTAAAAACTCTAGATGCACAAATCTGACTAGAATATTAATTATCCAACTAAATGCTTGTCATTTGTCATGTTCGATTTTTACTAGTTTCGAAGTGATCAACAAGAGTTGTGGAACTTATCATCTTCTTCCTCCTCCTTTATTTAAGCTAAACTAGTTCTTAGTTAATGTTTATGTATATATTAAGTCTCATAATATATACATATTGCTTGGTGCATTTTGAAGATATTTTTTATGATAAAAAAGGAAAAAAAGGACTCATGTACATAAGTATACCCTTTAGGTTGACATTAATGTATGTCCTCCTACAAGTATGAAAATTTCTTATTCGTTCCGTTGAAGCTTCCTTCTCGTTAATTTTGAAATTATTCTCGGACAAAAAGATATAATTGTCATGTATAGTTATTAGTGCCTCAAATTCACGCGCTTATGGTGTACTTGGGCCCAGGGACGGAGCCAGACTCAACTCTAAGGGGAGGTCGGGGGTCAACATCTAAAAGGGATTTTTTTAAGGGGGGCCATTTATATTTGTAATTTTAAAATTTTTAATTATATAAGTAATTAAAAAAAAATATTTGAAAGGGGGGGCCATGACCCCCCTCTCCTATAACATGGCTCCGTCCCTGCTTGGGCCCAAAATTGAGTGTTTTTATCGGCTTTACTTTGATAAGAACATATTACATTAGGTAAAGTATTTGACGATGGTGTTCTTTTTATGAATTTAGAAATTTTTATTTTTAAAATTTTTGAATTTAATACGAGATAAGTGTAATATATGTGTCACCCAAAAAAAAAAGAGTTTAACTTCACTTATCACATATTTAATAAGAGGTTTAACAATAGGCTATCTTTACAATAAATTAAAAGTTAGATTATTTTAGCACCTCTTTTTAATGTAAGAGTTAGTATTACAAAATTGAGTAAATTTTAGGATTTTTTTATAATCTACCCTTTGTGATAGAAAAAGATACGTAATTAAAGAGGTCAGAACAAAACATGGGTTACTTCTTAGGCTTAAATCTATAAGTAACAAATGATTTTTAACAATGTGAAGAATGCCATACTATTTTGGTTAGTGCTGGCCATTATATTAAAAAATGATATCTATAATCAATTAATTGTATTGAGGTAAGATATTAAGCGTCCATGAGCTTCTCACCAGGAATTGGACTGTTGCACATCGACACGTTTACCAAGAGAGTAATAGATGCGCAGACTGGCTTGCTATTCATGCAGATCCTAATTCAGTCGGTCTCATGGTTTTTGATACCACCCCTGTCGGGTGCCAACGCCTCTTGTACGAGGACTTTTCAGGGGCTTATTTCCCCCGTCTTGTTATGTAATCTTTGTTGTTTCCTTTCCCCTTCATACAAAACAAAAAAAAGAACAAAAGAGAGCTTGTGAAATTGCGAGAGACGTGAACAAATGGAGTAGTCAACGGTTAATATATAAGCAAAGTTGGTTGCCATTGGTCACCATTCAATTCGTTAGGTCATCACTGTCCTTTCACCTTGCAACAACTCACTCAGTGGTTAGTTGTCTCTTTATTGTCATTCATTAGCTCCTCTCTTCATTGCTTTGATGTCAGCTCCTCTCGTCACTACTCTCAAGTTTGCTGTCTTGATAGTGAGTTGTTCTTCTTATTATTCTATAACTTAAACATGCACAGGGGTAATGAATATGTGATATTTAACTAGTGTGTATCAATAAGAAGTTGAGCTTTGGGGATCTGGTAAAGTGCTTGTTTAATGGAAATTGATTTAAACTTTAGATGAATTAGACAAATTGTGGTGGCGTTTTGTTCTTATTTACTTGATTTTAGTGGATTGTTTAATTGTTTTTGGGGTTAATTATAAAAAAAATCTCAAACTTTTACTCAAAATTTTAATTATAATCTGAACTTAAAAAAAGTGACAACTAAGTATTTAAAATTTTAATTTCTTTCAATTATAGACAACATGAATGCCAAATATAATATAATATTTACTAGGTGATGAATGTTAAAAGTCTGCAATGGGGCTAGTTGAACATTTCTACTTCAGTCTCATCTATAACCAAACGTAAGACTACAAGTCCTACAAGAACGCGTAGTTCACGAATGAATAAAAGTATAATCTTTTTTATACAAAGCTCCTTAAGATAACATACTAAAAACCTACAAGTTATAATTCAAGATGTAGTATATACATGAAACACTGCTGCATGTACATGAAATAATGCTGCATACATGAAACATTACTGTTTGGTTATTTATTTAATATGTGTTTTATTCAACTAAATATTAGGTAATCTTATTAAGGTTAACTAACATGTTAACCAAAGAAAATATGTCTTGTGTACATTGATGATTTGTCTCCAATGGTCGGTTGGAGAGGATATGATCCTTTAAAAGGAGAATTTATTAGGAAATCTTCTTGGTATTTGTTTATGGGTATGCCTGTAGGAGGGACCATTGCAAAAGTATGGAATTCCACCTTTTCTGTTACTTGAAAGGTACAGTGTTTTAAAAGATGAGCAATAGAAATCGTGGAGGCATTTGATATTGATGTCCATATAAGGTTTCTCCATCTAGACTCTGCATATTTACAAAAATAATTTCATTTCACAAAATATTTCTGTTTAAGAATAGTTCTATAGTTAAAAAAGAAAAGGAGAATAGTTTTTTTTGAGAGAGCCAAGAAACCTTACGATCGACTATATATTTCCAAAACATCTTTGCAAGGATAAATTCTAAAGGAAAGTAGTTAAGCATTTTATGCTTCTATAAAACAAGTGAATAGATAGTGGTTGGGTCGATCGTGCTGGGCTCAAATCCACTAAAAAAGACTCAAAAATCAATCGGTCCACCCCGTAAGGATTGACCTAATTCCTATCGACTATGCTAAGCCCAGGCCCTAGTCCACGTATCCACGACCCATTCGCAGGCGGAAATCTCTCATGCATACGTAAAGACCTAAACCTAGCATCCACCCCATAT
>JANJEY010000236.1:33851091-33861168 GCA_024703695.1 Erythroxylum cataractarum
ACATTAATTAATCTATTAATTATATTAATTTTTAGGTAAATTACAATTTATCATATTATAATTACCAACAGTTAAATGAAAATTAACTAATTAGTTAATTAATTAAATAATTATATTTTGAAGAACAAATTTTTTTATTGTTGTTAAATATATTATAATTAATACTAATTACTGATATATATATTTGTAATTATATATATATATATATTATATACATATATATAATAACAAAAATAATATTTACATAAATTTATAAATTAATACTAGTTAGTAATATATATATATATATATGTAATTATATATATATATATATAATAAAATAATATTTACATAAATATATAAATTAATACTAATTAGAAATATATATATATGTAATTATATATAATAAAAAATAATATTTACATAAATATATAAATTAATACTAATTAATAATATATATTTGTTAAAATAATAATAATAATAATAATAATAATAATAATAATAAATTTAAACAGTAATAATGATAATAATAAATTTAAACAATAATAATGATAATAAAATTATTAAAAATATAATAATGTTATATGTAGAAGTCACGAGGGTGACTTTAATAATGTTATATATATACATATATTTTATATACTAAATATTATTATTATTATTATTAATTTTTAATATTATTATTATTATAGAGATAATATCAAATATATATTACTAATTAGTATTAATTATAATATATTTAACAAGAATAAAAACATTTTTTATTCTTTATAATATAATTAATTAACTACTTAGCTAATTTGGATTTCATTGTTGATAATTATAATATAATAAATTAATTAAATTATAATTTATTTAAAAATTAATATAATTAATTAATTAATTAATATTTAGTATTATTGACTAATTAGCCCATATATTTTTATCATTTTTAATTAATTTAATTAATTTTCTATCAAACAATTCATACCCTCTTCTTTTGACTTCTTCCTATTTAACTTAAATACATCGCATTCTCCATTCCAGAAAGATAACAGCAGTTAAGGTTACATCTTCTATTTCAACAAACAAAGAACAACCGTTCAGGTCAGTAACCGATTCTTTTATCCATTACTTTTTTTATCCCAATTTTTTCAATTTATAATTTCAACAAAACTATTTCTTTATCTTTACACAACATTTTTTATAGGTTCCCTCCTTATTCTCTGCTGCATTCTTCCACTCCAACCTTCGTCTTATTCTTGCTTCTCAATAAAGTTGTGAAATCATTATGACATTAATAGACTAATTTGATTATCTTAATGGCATATATGAATTCCAGCTATTTCGAGAGCAAAAGATATTTGAAAAGTGCCATAAAGGAGGCATATCATCGTCAAAATCAGCTAGATGAATTACTTATGGGATACCATGCACGGAATAAAAACGCACATAATAGTTCACATGAATTTCGCTACATCCAGACGTATAAAACTAGTCGAATGATAAAGATGGTCAACCATCTCAAAGAAGTAAACTTCCAGATAAGGAAATTTTATGAAAGACAAATTAAATATCTTTTAGATTAAGGTTTCTTTATACTGCAGATGTAAGTAGTACACATGTAAACTATTTTAATCGTATCTCAAAGAAAGTCATTTCATCTTATTTCTTCTCCCAACCAATGCTTATTTCATTACATTCTGATATCATTTATTATTTAACTATGACGTTAAAATTTGCCCTGCGCATAAATTCAGTGGGCATTTTCACTGCGCATTTACGCAGAGTTAACCTGCTAATAACATATTATAATTATGATTAGTTTAATCGGTAGTCATTGGATGTAACATGAAAATATATGGAGGTAGTTAAGTAATCAAGATAGGATCCATCACCTTAAAGTAATTAAAGAGAATATTCTATTATTCTCGATTAGTATTGATTAGAAAAATTCTTGGCCATAGTGGAATTATTTTTTATAAATAGTTTACAAATATCATTAATTGAATCAGCAGCTAATGGAAAAGAACTAACATGGTTGGACTCAAAATGAAATAGAAATTAATTTCATACTCTATATTTAATTAGAACATTATATGATGAAAGGATTGAATTATACAGAAAATCATGCACAAAAAAGTTATTCAAAACTAGTTTGACATTTCTAAATATTTAGGTGGTCATGATGTGCTATTAAACGTAAGTCTTGATCTATTATTATAAATTATTTAATCAGAGAATTAAAGATAAATTAAAAGGAGTTTTAATTTATCTAATGCCAAATATAAATTATAATATGTTGCAATGATTATCAATTATAATTATAATTTATAATCATTACCAACATATTTAGGAACCTAATAGATTTTACATAAAGAAATGTTGAAGAGAGCAAAGATATTTAAATCAAGTTCATATTTTTCATAAAGTTTGAGAAAACTTTATGATTAAATATGATATATTTAATAACTAATAATCAATATGAGATATTAGATCTTATTTGGACATAATTAATATTTAATTAGAATTCTTTGTAAGTTTAGTTCAAGTTTAATTGAAATTAGATTTTAATTTCAATTAAATCACTAAAATGTTCAAAACTTATTATAAATAGATTCAAACTCTAATGGAGTTAATACTTATTGTTTAACCTTTTTTGCAAAAGTTACAGAACTCTCTCAACCTATTATGTAGATGCTATTAGAAGTCGGACATTTATACGACTATGGTGTTTGAGATGAACCAGTTTCGAAACCAATTCACAGGATACAACAAGAAATAAATCAAGCTTTGAAATAAAATACAAATTAAGATTCATGCTTTATTATAATTTATGTGTTAATCATTTTATAGAATTAAAGCAGTCTTGGTTTTCAAAAAATTAAAATACAAAAAAGTTTTATAATTATTTTGTTATGATCAGGATTGGATCCCGTCCCAATTTTCTAACAAACTGATAATAGGGAGAGAGTAGGTTTTACAAGATTTCTGGTTTATCTAGAAATTTTGGAAAATGAATTTCTTGTTTATCTAGAGAAGGAAACCTTTGTAAAAACATATAAAAGCATCAAATTTGTTTTTGTGATTACATTGTGATTTTTAATTTAAAAACTAAAAACCAAAATTAATTATGGCAAACACATTAAATTTATATCGTTTTTCATTTTTTTCACAACCAAAACAAAATCCATAAAAATAAACAGAACCAAATAGGTTTGAGGGTGTCATATAACCAATTTAATTCTAATAGAAACCACCTGTAACTATATGAGACTTCAATCAAATCTATTAAGAATTAATTACAAGGATAGCAGTAAAAATAATGAAAAATGTTGATAATAATTACTGAGAAACAATTTAAAATTTTTCAATTATTAAGGAGTTGAAAGTTTGTCATTCTAAGTTACCACTATAGTCGCTTTTGAAAGTTGTTTTTTTAACTCATAAAACATTTCTCCTCTCATAAAGTCTTGTTTTCCAAACTTAACGAATTTTGGCAAATCTTTTATCGCCCAGCCGCAACTGCCTTTGTCTCCATTATTAGAGTCTCTCTACTCATTTCTCTTAATGCCTCTAAGAAAGTCACTGTGACGAAGATCAACCATCACTGGAAAAAAGATAAAGATAGTCACCAAAGCTATGATAATGAAACGTACACGCGAGTTGACCTTAGTGCTTATTTGGAACAACTTTTGAAGATCCTAAAAGTACTTTTTTCTACCGTAAAAGTTATTTTTGAAAAAAAAAAGAATGTTTGGCTGCAAACTTCAAAAGCACTTTTAAAGTAGAAACAGCTTTTGAAAAAGCTAAAATACAGTTTTTGAAAAAGCTAAAATTTGGAGCTTTTCAAAAAAGCTCCAAATTTTAGCTTTTTCGATAGACAATTTGCGTCACTTCCGTAAATAAACAATTCACAGACTCTTTCGTAATGTCTCTTTCGTTTCTTCTTTTTCTTCTGTTCCTCACCAACTCACGACGCCCCTGCTCTAATCAGTCACCCACGATACTCACAGGTTAGTTCTCCTCTCCATATTTGCTGTTGGGTCTGCGTTTCGTCTGCGTGAATGCACACAACTCTGTTTGTATTGTACGACATAACCAATCAGAAAAATCTCCCAAAACACCTTACCCTAAATCTGACAGCCATTTCCGTGCCAGTTTGCCGCAGATCATCATAATCGAGACGGGTGAGGATTTGTTCTTCAAAATAACGAAAAGCATTTGATTTGTTTTTCATGGGATTGTTCTAAATTTTCGATAAAGTACATGGGTTTTATCTTTTGTGACTTGTTTTCTTTTTTATCGAATACTTATATAGCTCCCGTCGCTCCTTGCTCGATAATAGTCAAGATTTGTTGCTTTTTTGTGTTAAAAATTTTGTAATTTCTGTATTTCTATAACTCTTTGCAGATGCAAATTTGATTGTTCTATTTTTAAAGCTATCTTAGAAGTGCTACTCGGGTTCTCTGTTCTAATCAAATATCAATGTCTTGTATTATTGAAATCGCAACAATACTAATATTCTATTGCACTATGAAGAAACAAATTAGCTAGCATCTAATTATTTTCAAGTTCTTTCTAGAAGTGAAAAGAAGAAAGATATAAACAAAAGTAAGGAGAAGTGATAGGAAGATAACCAATAGGTGGAGTACCCGGCAATAAAGTCAAATCTTGAAGATATTACTGCTTATGGTTGTTTAATTGGTTATTGGTTACAACTAGTTGATTCCACTTTGCATGATCAAGTTACTGCTGTAACCTTCTAGTTTGCATTCTCAATCTTTAAAACGCATAGTTAAAATTTTTGCTCTTCTATAGGCTGTACGAGCTCAAGGCAATCGTGCTTGTAGTGAATGCACACTTAGGTAACAAGATGTATGAGTCACCTTTTTGACCCAGAGAGAAGCTTCTTGAAAAGCAGAAGTATTTCCAAAGTATCCACAAGCACACGTACTTGAAAGGACCTCTTGATAAAATCACTTCAGTAGCCATTCCATTAGCTTTGGCAGGCAGCGCAATATACCTCGTTGTAAGTATGCTCAGGGCTTTATTTTGTAAGGAATTTCTAGCCTTTTATGTTGAGTATACGGAATTTATAATTGCTTTTGTTAACACGAATTTGTATTGTTTCCTTGTTTCAGGGGCCAGGTATCTACAGTATGTCCCATGGTATTGGCAAGAAAGAATAAAGTAGCTCTGCATGATGAGAGGCATTAAGTTGTTTCTTGTTAAAATATTGTTTGTTCATGCACATGTTTGAAATTTATCGGCTCAAATAATTGGTCAATTGTGGGATTTGCATACCAAGAGAGTAAAAACTTCACCTTGTTTGCTGCAACTCTCTTTCTTTGTTCTTTTAACGTTGCATAGTATCAGATCTTGTTAATTGTTTGGAGCTCCTAATTCTCTGCTTCAAATTTTTGCGACTTTTTATGCTAGTTGACTTGGCTCCGATAGAAACCAATGGGTGGGTTGAATTTTAGATTTTTTTTAACGTCTTGGTTCAGCCTGAAGTTCAAATATGTTAAATAAAATGATGTTATTTTAAGTAAAATGATGTTTTTAAATTTTAAATTAAAAAAGTTAATTGGGTTGATTTAAGTTCCATTGGGTCTTTGTTTGCTCAAATTTGGTTGCACAAATTGTACTTTGTATATTGTTTGATATATTTTAAATATTATTTAGCATAATATTTAACTTTTTTTACATGTTTTAATATTTATTTTCATATTAATTTTATTTCCTATAAGAAAATGGGATATCTCTTTAAATTATTTCCTACAAGATGGTTATCTAAAATTTCCTACAAGATGGTACTTTGCATATTATTTACCATAAATAATTTTATTATAAAATAAAATATTGTTAAAATTAATAAATTTTTTTATTTTTATGTTGCTAAACAGTCTACTATATGAAGCTCTTTTAAAAAAGATGTTTGTTAATTGACAGCCAAACATTCAACTAGCTTTTAAAATAAGCTCTTCTTAGAAAAGCTCTACTGACAAAAACTCTACTGATAAAAGCTCAACCAAACGGGCCCGAAGAATGGAAGAAGCAGTGACTAGAAAAAATCAATTTGTATGCCTCTTGAAGCTACAAGAAATCAATCATGAATTAAAATTTTTGAATACCAACAAATTTTAGAAAAAAAAAGTAGAGATTGATAAAGCTAGGGATAAAGTATTGTCAATCCAAAACTCAATGAAAAATAGACATGGAGATTCTTATTTGTTAAATGAGGAGAAAAAAAGCTCTCAAACACTAATTGTAAGTGTTTGAAAACCATATCTCCCTGATCCAACATAAAGATAGAGTTAACTGGATAAAGGAAGGAGACAAATGTTCGAAATTTTTCTTTAGTGTTATTTTAGCTAGAAGAAATTGTAACAAGATTTGTTCTATAATGGCTGAGTTTGGTGGAATGGTTTGCAAATAAGATGGTGTTAGAAAGGAAGCAGTGAAATTCTATAAAAAAAATTATTGGGATCTAAGAAGATTATAAGCACCTTTGTGGAAGCTCTAAAGTAGTTATTCCTACCAAGATATTTGAGAAAGATGCTGACAATTTAATCAGATCAATGAATGATAAGGAAATTTAGATAGTTTTGTTCAAAATGAATGGAATGAAAGCACTTAGACCAAATAGGCTTAATGGCAACTTCTATCACAAAGCATGGACTAAGACTAGTAAAATTGTAAAGGAATCAGTGCATGAATTCTTCAATAAGGGAGTTCTGTTGAAAGAAATCATCAAAAAATACTTATGTTTAATTCCTAAATCTCCCAATTCATGTTGCTTTAGTGATTTTAGGCTACTAGATTATACAAACTTTATATATAAGATTATAGCAAAGTTGATAACTAATAGATGGAAATCAGTTCTGAACTCTATAATATCTTAATTATGCAGGCACTAATTAAGGGATATGTATGGAAAAATTCTCCAAAATGTTATTAAAATGGACCTTCATAAAGCATTTGAAAGTGTAAACTTGTCTTTCATGTTGTAGACACTTGATGTTTTGAATTTCCCTTTCATAAATTTGATCAGAGCATGCATTACCTCTCCATTTTTTGGAATTATGATCAATGGAACACTTATTCAAATCTTTAACGGATCTAAATGCCTAAGGAAGGGTGACCCTCTCTTCCCCTACTTAGTCATCATATTTATGGAAGTTTTCTCCCTCCTGCTAAAACACAATGTCTCAACTACCTTTAACTTCAAGTTTCACTCCAAATGCAGGTTGTTTTCTTTAACAAACTAATGTTTTGCAAATAAACTCATTTTTCCAAGTAAAGCAGACTTAAACTTTGTACCCTTATTGATGAATACTTTACAAAGGTTCAAGGAGCTATATGACCTTGGAACTAACCTCTAAAAGAGCCTTTTCACTTTGACAGAGAGTGCTTCATATCTTTTAGACATCATCGCTTGAATAACTGGAATGTCTAATTATAATCCCACTCTCTTATATCTTATACTCCTAATCTCCACAAAAGGAATTGGATATAGTGATTTCTTTATACTAATTGAGAAAATTCATAAAAGACTTAGTTCCTGGATAAATAAAGCTTTGACGTATAGAGTAAAGTTACTTCTAAAATTTGTTATCTCTTCAATGTATGCTCCTATATTATCTTATCAAAAGGTCAAATCAAGATTTTGGAAAGGATGATGAAACAATTCTTATGGGAAAAGTGGGAGGAGGTGGAGGATTTGCAAAACTAAGTTGGAAAGGCATATGCAAACTAAAAGAAGAGGGTGGAGTGGATTGGAGGCTATAAATAGCAGTAACAAAATTATAATGCTAAAAAGGATGTGGAGAATCTAAATAGACAAGGAATCATTATAGACCAAGTGGCTTCATACCTACATTCTCAAAAGAAAACGTCTATGGCCTTTGATCATATTCTGAAGTTGAGGGTCTTAATGGAACCAATTGTAACTTATAAAGTGGGGGAAAGGAGATAATGCTTCTCTATGGTTTGATAATTTGACTGGTCAATAAATAATTAACATTCAAGGTCAAATCTCTCTAACTTTCCTCAGAAATCCAAAGTGAAGGTGCTTAGGGAAACTTAAAATGGACATCGTTTCAAGAACTATCGAGGAACATATTAACTATTCGTCTTTTAAATCCCAATAATAAGGACATATATCATTGGGATAATATAACTATTGCTAACTTAACAAATAGGAAAACTAAGGAGCTTATCCATGAGATTAGTTCTAAGGTAGAATGGAGCATAATTGCTTGGAATAGCAGTCTTAATCCAATTGCTAGCTTTTTGTTATGGTTAGAAATGTTGAACACGCTTAGCAAAATGGATAAACTAAATTATTTATCCTGCTCAAAACCTATATTTTATGGAAGTTAAAGGACGAAACTAGAGACCATTTATTCCTCTAATGTAGTATCTCCAAGCAAATTATAAAAAGGATCACTGAGCTATGAAACTATAATATCAACTTTGCCAAACTAGTTGACATTGTCCAACGGATACAAAAGAATCCAAGACCTAAGGAGGATAAGAAAGCCTATTTGGTGAAATGACTACCTATTTCTAGGAGATTTGGAAAGAAAGGAACTTAATGAGATTTATAGGTAAAGAGAAAAACTTAAACATTGATAGCCTTAACAATAGCAAACATAAGGGAGTAATTTATCATCAAACGATTTACAAAGAAATGCAACAAAACACTGGATATTTTATGGAGAATATAGAAAATTTGGTTTCTAGCTCATCGTAACTTCATTCTCTTAGTAATTTAGTAGCTAGAGTGTGGTATGTGGAGAGCATTATAGGGTGTTTGATGAGGTAATTTACAATGTGTGATCCTTTGTAACTCAACTTCATTATTCTTAATATATTTTCAAATTTATTATCTTAAAAATTTAAAAAACAAGTATGATTCTTTTTATTGTACTCCTTATGCTACATATTACAAAAGTATACGAAATCCTAGATAATTTACTATCGTTAATGAAATTGTACAAAAAGCAGAAAAAACAAGATCATTTATATTCATGCATGTGTTCTGAATTTAATGAAAAAGGATTTCACTAATGGTAGAAATTTATGTTGTTCCATCATTACAATATTTGCAACTAATTTCTTATAATTTTAGTGTATTTTTTTCAATTGAAGAGGTTGAAATATGTGCTTACAAGTGATAAGTTAATTGCATCTCAATAAGGCAGGTCTAATATTAGAATGGAGCTTTCTAAGACTATACTTGAAGGTCATAAATTTTAGTCCTAGTGTCAATTTTTCATCCGAGTTTGTGAGCCATTAATGAGAGTACTTTATCTTTTTGATAATGACAAAAGGAAATAACATGTTACTTTTATGATGCCATCAAGATAGAGAATGAAGCAATCAAGGCTAAATTGGAAAAATAGGCCTTCATTGTACATACCTTATCTTGCAATCATAAATGAGAGATTAAAAAAAAATAACTTTGCTCTTTATTGTTTATAGTTGAGGCATTTTAAATCTGAGTGCTTATTTTAGACCAAGTCTCACAAAGCAAGCTAAAGTTAATAGGGAAATGTTTTTACCCATAACTGTAATTGTTTCATATGACAAGATATAAGACCTTTTTAGCTCATAAACAGAGGCATACAAGCATTTATATGGTAATTTTGAAATGCCTATTGCAATACACCAAAGAAACAAACTCAATCCTGGATGTAAATTTCTTCATTTGTTTATCTAAAAATAATCATTAATTCATTTTATTCATAAGATTATTTTTGTTATTTTATAGTTGTATAGTGGGACTAATTTGGAAGTGTTGTTATAGAATTGTAAAAGTTTGTAATTTAAATTCTTAGTCAGATTGGATGTAAAAAGAATTGAAACATATTTGAGTTCGTTCATTTTAATAAAGAAATAGATTGAAACACAAGGTCTCTCATCTCTGCTTTGCTGATTGTTAATTAATAACAAGAGCATCTCCGCCTCAAGACTCGCTGACACCCACTTTTCGGCCGATCTCCAGGCCACATGCCTGGTGCCGCCCCGGCGTCGCCGCCATGGGGAGGTGGCCGTACCTTCGCTCAGGCACTATCTCATTCGAAACCTCCCCCTCGCTCCATTCTTCGT
>JANJEY010000236.1:34008970-34020630 GCA_024703695.1 Erythroxylum cataractarum
ATATACATAAACCTATAATGTTGGTTTTTTTGTTTAATTTGGGTTTTCGTTAAGTATGTAAGCTAACTGAATATAAATCCCAAAATTATGTTTTAAAGATTTTATCTAACTTTGAAAATCCCTGGAAGCAAACTTATCTCACCCCCAAAAACTTAAAATCTCATAACCACTAATTTTTTAAAAACTTCAAATTAAAAAAAAAACCAAAGACCATTTTTCGGTGAGTAGAAGGGATGCATCATTTGGAAGTGATGCAAGCATAACTAGTCAATTATGGGATCTATTACATGTACCAAGCAAACAAATTATAAGAGATCTATTAATTAATTTTGTGATTAAATAAAGGATATGCTTTAATTTATGTTACATTTATTATTATGATATTTTTTTCACGTTTTATTTTTGTTCGTGTTAGGTTGTTGACTTGCGGGATGTGCCTTCAACAAATACGAATGATCGAGTCTCAAATTAATTCAGTTAGTTTTAATTTAAAGAAAGATAGAAAATTTTAATAGAAAAGAAAAATATTTTAAACTATACCATTGAGTTAAAAGATCTATTTGTAAAATATAAAATATATAAAAAAATTATTTTATTTGTTTAAGTGACTATTTTAGGAATGATTTTTTCCAAATTTAAAAATGAAAATAAGGAGTGATTTTTAAAAACATATGAGAAAATTAGAAACATAATGACATAGTTGAATCCTTAAATTTTTGTGATTTTCACAATGAATCAATTTGAGAATGAGGTCCATCTTCCATCTCTAAACCACAAACCTGTAGATAGTCTACATGTCCCAAATCTCACATCTCAAGGAGATAGTAGGAGTGATTCTCATCATGATCTAGACCCCACATCTCCAAGAGATAGGGGGAGAGATCCTGAATCAGGGCAGACAAATGTTGGTCTTAGACTTCGAAGAAGTGAGCGTGGAAGAATTCCTAGACAATATTTTCAAATCGAAGAGGAAATCTTCCTTTGTACTCCTTTGGAAATCGACGAACTAACCTCTTTTCAAGAGGCTATTGATTCACCTAACCACACGGAGTGGATGGATGCCATAAGGAATGAAATGGACTCAATGACACGAAATCAGGTTTGGGAACTAGTTGATCTTCCGCTCCAACGAAAGTCCATTGGAAACAAGTAGGTTTTCAAGATAAAACGTAAGACAGATGGAACGATCGCCAAGTTCAAGGCTCGTTTGGTAGCGAAAGGCTATACCCAAATAGAAGGTATAGATTACGAAGAGACATTTTCTCCTGTAGTGAGATTTGCCTCTATTCGCTTACTTCTGGCTCTGGTTGCCCATTTAGACCTAGAGTTGTTTCAAATGGATGTAAAGACTGCTTTTCTCAATGGTAACATTGAGGAAGAGATTTATATGAATCAACCTATTAGTTTTGTATCAAAATGTCAAAAAGACAAAGTGTGTCATCTTAAGAGATCCATATATGGTCTCAAACAGTCTTCCAGATCGTGGTATTTCAGATTCCATGAAGCCATTATTTCTTTTGGCTTAGTCATGGTGTTAGAAGACCATTGTATATATGTCAAGAGAACAACATGTGGAATTTTGTTTCTCACTTTGTATGTTGATGACATATTACTAGCCGGAAATAATATAGAGATGCTCAAGACCACTAAAGAGTGGTTGTCCTCTGTCTTTGATACGAAGGACATGGGTGAAGCTAGATATGTCCTAGGTGTGGAAATAACAAGAAATCGTCCCAAGAAGCTTCTCGTTTTAAGTCAAGAAGCATATATTAATAAAATCTTGGAACATTTTTTAATGCATTATTCCAAACCCATTGACACTCCCGTTGAAAAGGGTCTTATTTTGAGTATTGATCAATACCCTAAAACAGATAAGGAAAAAGAAAAATGAGTAATGTTCCCTATGCTAGTGCCATAGGAAGCTTAATGTATGTTATGTTATGTACACAGCCTGACATTTGCTTTGCGGTTAGTTTGGTAAGTCATTACCAAAGTAACCCAGGACCTGCTCATTGGCAAGCAGCCAAAAGAATTTTTCGTTACCTTCGTGATACTTCAAACCTGGTCTTTTTCTATCAAGGCGGGGATTTAAGGTTAAGGGGATATTCGAATGCCGATTAAGGTGGTGACCCGGATGAGTCTAGGTCAACCTCAGGATATATTTTCACCTTGGGAGGAGGAGCCATATCTTGGTGCAGCAAGAAGCAAGACTGTATATCATTATCAACAATGGATGCAGAATACGTTGCTTGTTGTCTTGCCTCTCAGGAGGCAATATGGTTGAGAAAATTTCTCCAAGATCTTAATCTTACTCCTAGAGTTAATGATCCTGTTGAAATGTTATGTGACAACACTGCAGCTATACAGTTTGCTAAAGATCCGAAGTTTCATAGAAAATCTAAGCATATCAAAAGGCATTATCATTTTGTAAGAGACGCCATAAAAAATAAAGAGGTTGCTATAAAGTATATATCTACTAACAAGATGGTAGCTGATCCCTTAACGAAACCTATTCCTCGAGATTCGTTTAAGGCTCATGTGATGAGTTTAGGTTTACGTAGGGTTTAGTTTTTCCATTGGGTTATATTTTGTTGTATAATGGACATGTTTTCAATTGTAACGTTTTTGTTAATAAAAGTTTATTTCTCAAATGTCCATTGGTACATAAATTACATGATAAGGCACATTGTAATGTCACCACATATTAGGCTTCTGATTGACCTTATCATATAGGCAATCGCCCTAATACTTGAGTAGTGAATAGGATGAGACTTCACAATATTAATATTGAGTGTATGTAATATTGTATTATCTTCATACTTGTGTAGTGTGTATGATAAGTTTTATATTTGAATAGTCACCTTAGTAAGTCTAAGATGAGACTCTGACGAGTCAGATGTGAAAGATTAAGATTTCACATTGAAGCCTTAAAGTCGAATATTGAGTGTCAAGATTAGCATTAGGTATGTTAATCTAGTGGCTCGGATTAGTTTTTAAGTAAAGCTAGATTCATGATTTGCATAGCATAAAAGAGTGACATGCCCAAATTAGTGGGAGCTATGCTATGACACACATTTCATACTGTGTGTGCTATATAACGACCCTCTTGTGGAGTGACAGTTAAATCCCTCTCTCTGTCACTGTATGATCCCATAGACTTTAATGTCTAATCGAATGAAACCCTTCAACTTAGGACTATGATATGAAGTCAAGGCTTGGTGTTACTACTTTAGTGTGTTTTTCCAAGGGCTAAGTTGTAGTTTAACGGAGCACATTAGGAAAGCAGTTAAGCTAAGATGGATTATTATGAGTGTCTAAGAAAGAATCTTTTTCCTTTATCACCATATGAGCCCGGGCGATTATACTTGGTGTATAATCATATGATATATCTATGAGCATAAATGGATAGTGTATGCATTCGATGATATTTTGGATGATTTGGGGTATCATGACTATGTGAAAGTGTTATGTTAGTTAGATGATGACTTACTATAACACTGCTGGTTCTTTAAATGGTCGCACGCCCCATTCTCAGTATGACACGTGAAATTTTAGAGAGAGGATGTAACTCGTGACTTATGTGACTGAGTGGGAGTTGTTGATTTTTATATGAACGGACACATATATAACAACCACATATATAAAACCCTGTCAATTTGTTTTTCTCTAATATAAAAAGAGGAAGTTAGCTTGTGAAAGGGTATCTTTCTCAAGACAACAAAAAACATTAGAAACCAAATAGGTTTTGGTTATTTTTCTCTCTTTCTTAGAAGATAAACACTTTCTTCATTCTTCTTCATTCACGTGAATGACAATATCAAAGGATTTGAGTTTGGGGCGTGGATTAATCGGTGACTCTAGTAGCCAACCGTAAAACGAAGATTATCAATCAACAAATCGATTCAGTACTTTTGCATTAAGGTTAGTCCTTAATTATAAATCAACAGAACTCAAAGAAGTGAACTATGTTCCATTGTCACTACGCACACATTTAATAAATTTATTATGTTGTCATTCTATCAAAACAAAAAATTCCATCATAACCTTTGAAACTTCCCTTTTATCAGACAACAAATATATCCAAACAACTCTAGAATAATCATCAACTAAGGGCAACAAATAAGATGCTCCACAAGATGAAATAGTTCTATAAGGTCCCCACAAATCACAATGAATTAACTCAAAAACTTCAGTAGCACGAAAATTGCTTAAAGGAAATTTTTCTCTTGTTTGTTTTGTTTTTTCGCACACTTCATAGACTTTATGCAGTTGCTCATTAGTATAATCAATCTCTATATTAGGTAACAGGCGTACACTTTTGTAAGAGGGATGTCCCATCTGTTTGTGCCATAGATCCATTTGACTCTCCACACTATCATGACATGTGGTTATTCGTGGCATGCCCCGATACACATAAAGCCCATCTTTCCATTCACCCACTCCAATGAGCATATTCGAAGTGAGGCCTTGCATTAAACACAACTTTTTAGTGAACAGAACGACACAATCCTCATCATCAGTCAATTGCATAATTGAAATCAAATTGTACTACAACTGTGGCACATAAAGCATATTCGTCAGTTTAAGCCCGCCAGCAAGGGCCACAGTTCCTTCTCTATTTGTGAAAACTTGCTCACCATTTGGCAAGCCCACTGTACATGCTGCCGCATTATGTTGTTCACTGAAATTTCTTGAGTTTCTTATCATATGGTTAGTTGTACCACTATCAACAATCCACATAATATATTCTTTCTTACCAGTCATGTTTACAATTTCATTTATTTTATTGTCATTTAGCATCTTCACCAATGATTCGCATTGCTCGTTGTGAAGACCTGTAATTGCGTGTTGTGCAGTTGCTACATTTGGCATGGCCTGCACTACATTAGCACGAATTGTGTTCTTTAAGTGTGTCCCAAACTTTTGTCCATTTCGATTACCACTTCCTTCATTTCGTAGTCTATCCCCCCACCATTCAGGGTATCCAATCAGTTCAAAGCACCCTTTGATGTCATGTCTCCACAATTCGAACACGCTCCTTGCTTTACTTCATTCTTACCTTTGTTTTTGTAACCAGCTGGCACTGCCAATCCCATCACAACTCTTTCTTCCCTTAAGCGAGCAATTGTCTTCAAATGCTCCTCTTGCACCCTGGTTGCATATATTCGGTTAAAAGACTGTAATGGATCTGTAGCTAGGATGTTTGATCGCGCAACTCCATAGTTTGCATCATCCAATCCCAATAGGAACTTATGGGCTTTCTCTTCTTCCCTTCTCTTCTCAAGTTATGACCTAATATTGCACGTGCACTTCCCACACGAGCATTTTGGAATCTGCTCATAATTCACCAGTTCTTCCCATAATATCTTCAGTTTCCCATAGTATACAACCATGGTCATCCCTTGCTGTTTGCACTCTGCCAATTCAGCCTTCAATTACTGGATTCTCCGTCCATTCACGACAGAGAATCTCTCCTTAATGTCGTCCCAAACGTCCTTCGCATTTTCAGCATATATGATTGTGGAGTGCAGGCTTGGTTCGACGGTGTTCCATATCCAAGACACCAATATGGATTGGACTGTCCACCAATCCTCTAACTCTGGTGCATCTTCTTCAGGTTTCTTAATGGTGTCATCAACAAATCCCCATTTGCGTCGAGGTCGTAGAGAAATTTTCACAACACAACTTCATTCATCATAATTTTCTCCACGAAGTTGGACTTGCATGATCACACTCCCTGGGTTGTCACTCGCACTCACGTCATAGGAAGAAAGACCTTTCTTGATTCCGTCTCCCTTCGGTGATATTTTTTGTTTTGGTTCTAGTATTGTGGCGTTGGAGGCTTGCCTATATGCAACGATTAGTAGAGCTTGGAGAGCTCTGATACCATGTTAAAACGTATTTGGGCAAATCTGCCAATCCTTGTATTAATCGTTGCAATATATACACGAAAGTTTCCTAAAAATTTGGTTAATAATTTCCTAATTACAACAAGATGCAGATATGGTTGATATTGCCTTATTAATTTTCTTCCGATTTTGACTCATTATTTAATATTTCTTTTTTATGAATAAAGGTAACATTTTCAAATTAATTAATATCATTAAAAAACGATAGAAATAGAAAATGAAGGCAAAGTCAGCAGTGAGCAGGGGTTAGGACTTAGGACTTAGGACGAGCCTCGGACTGCCTTGGACTTGGACTTGAACAGCCCGTGTCAATAGAATGTGGGACCCATGTGTCCCTTTTCTACTAACTCAACCGATCATGGACGCTCCAGATTCACACTCGCTAGAATTAAAAATCTCAATGCTATTCTTTATTACATATTTACATTTACACCCATCGCCAAACAATGACGTAACTTTAATTTATGCATTGCTCTCTCTCTCTCTCTCTCTCATCCCCCCAAAGGCCAAAGCCAAAATCATTTGTCGCATCGCATGTACATCGTATAGAGAGGGGAACTGAGCCTGGGCTGGGAGCATAGAACTAACTGTAAAATGGACGATTACACCAGAGAAATGATGGACCTCAAGACCCTCGTCACTCGAACCCTAGAAAAGAAAGGCGTCCTCGCCAAGATCCGTGTAGATTTCCTTTCCCTGCACTTTCTCAAATTTCTCCTTTTCTTTTTTCTCGCTCTCTCTGGTGTGTTTCTGAGAAATGTTGCTAATATATGCAAAGTTCTGAAAACCTATATAAAGATGTTGTCGACGGTGAATTAACCCCTCTTAGATAGACTGCTGGTCTCTTTCTATTGGATCTCGAGTTACGACGGAATTATCAAGATCTTCTCTGTAATTAGGGTTTTTGGATTTAGATTTGTTCTATCCTATCTTGTCTATCGGCAATTAATTTAGAGTGTTTCCTTACTAATTGTTCATTAACTGACGATCTCGATTGATGCGGCTTTTGTTTTCTCTACAATGAGAAGTCTTTGTCTATGCCCATGTGGGGCTTAAAGTTGCTTTCTTTTTTTTCCTTCCCTTTTCTTCTGTCTTCTTTTTTCTTTTTGGTTTTCATGATTTTGGCAATTACAGCCCCTTTTTTTTTGTTGAATTATGGTTTTTTTTCCTTGCAACATCGGATCTTTAATGGATTCTTTTTTTCTTGGATCTTTTTCTTCTTTGTGAAGTTGCCTTTTGTTTTTCCTTCTCGGTAAGTTACTTGGCAAGAAATTTACTTTTGATTATGTTTGTACTAATATGCTATAAAATTCTTTCCGTTGATGTGCTTATTGTGCCTCGGGGTTTTCAATTGCTGTTTTTCTTTAATGCTTCGATTTACTGTTAGGCTGAACTTCGAGCAAGTGTGTTTGAAGCGATTGAGGAGGAGGATAGGGTGATTGAGAAAGAAGAAAGCTTGCCACCTGCACTGTTAGGTAGTTGCAACGACCGTGCAAGACAGCTTCATGCATCCCCTTCAGGTTATTGCTTTGATATTACATTAGTGTTTTTATTCACAAGTTTGTAAGTGTTGAAGCTTGTTTCCTTTTCATTTATTAAAATTAATTTTTTTGCTAGATATGTTTTTCCTCGTGTATCAGAACTTTACAGTTTTGTTGTTAACAATTGAGATTTTCATGGTTTTCCATTGTAGGGAGGCTACTTACTGCATTAATATGCGAGTATTTGGATTGGGCTCAGCTAAATCACACGCAAAAAGTTTATCTGCCGGAGTGTAATTTGGTAATCAAGTAATATATTGTGTTAAGTGAGCATTTTGACTGTCTTTTTGTTTTGATATTCGTTATTATGGAGTATTTAATTGTTGTCTGGTGAAATATTACAGCAAAAGGATTCTTGGAAAGCTGAGTTGAAAGAATTTAGCAGCAAAAATGGTTATGATCTTAACAGAAATGGAGATAGTGGTCCTTTGCTTTTGGATGTTCTTGAAGGATTTTTGAAGTTTGAGGTTAATCTCCAGATTTTTCTCTTGATATAATGCTCAAACAGTTTTCTTAGCCAATAAGAAGTTTGCCATCTTAAATCAGCAGTATTTTTAAACTTACAGTGTCTTAATAAACTGGAGTTAGGAAATTGGATATCTTTGCTAGCTTGTTATATTTCACAATAATTCTCTTCTTTTGTAAATTAATTTCAACTTTCATTGACAATTTTGTTTAACAGAATCTCTCTCAAGGAAGGGGTACTGGAAGGAGGTTGTCAGAAACTGAATCCGTATCCAATTTAGAGTCCAGGAATAGTAGAAGACCCTCTCCATCATCTGTTGCTGGTGGCTTACCTCCCCTCGGAAGGTAATGAATTGGTCCATGATGCTTTTCTTTTCTTTTTATTCCCCCTAAATCCTTCTGAAGCTTTCTTCATGTTTTTCTTCTCCACCCAACTCATGGTTTTCTTTTTCTTTTTTCTTTCTGATGATGCATATGCTAGGCCTGCTTCTTCCCAGTCTTCTGGTGAGTGGTTTATTTGTCAGTTGCCCACAATCTTCTCATTTGCAGCTTTAAATATCTGATACTATTATAATTTAGGCAGGAGAGCAGGATCATCCATGTCTGGCTACAGGAAAGATGAATACAATTGGAGATACGACAGTGATGAACTTCCTGAGGAAGTGATTCGAGCTTCAGCTGCTCTTGAAAATCTTCAGTTGGACCGGAAAACTAGGAACCTAACTAGTTCGTGGCGGTTAGTAATTGAAACCTTATTTGTTAGTTAAAATTTGTCTAGGTGAAAGTGACACAAGGATTTCCTCTTATGATCTGTTGATGATGGGCTTAGAAAATTGATTATTTGCATCATATTCACTAGCTTTTGGTTTTCCTATGTTAAGTTGAAAAATGAAAGTTTGCAATCTGTCAAATTTTGGCTGCCAGGGTATTTATTTAGACACTTTGCTGTTGGTACACTGAGATTGCATGATGTTTCATGTTTGTTTTAGCTCATTCTAGGAATATTTCTAATATGCTGTCCTGGAATTGAATGCAGTCATGCTGGGGATGGAATTAGTGACGATGAGGCTAGAGCTGACCATATGTAGCCAAATGGCTTTCTTTCCATCGCTTCTATGTAGTTTAGTGTGTATTTTATTTTATAAATGTTCGATTCTCATCAAAACAGTAGTAGTGTTGTCGTGCATGTTATATTCGTTTCCCCAGTTTTTGATTAGTATAGCGTGAGATGTTCTTAGTATTTGCTGTGAGTTTTCTTGTTATTCTTCCCATCTATTATTCGGATCAAAAACTTGCCAAGTTTCAGTTTTTGCCTTTGTAAGCTTGTTTTATGGTTGATTTGCCCTTTGAATTTTCAAAATGAATGGGGTGGCTATCTACCAACACCGAAGGCCTGCAAAATGATTCCCAGAATTTGTACAAATTTTATGCAATATCGGGTGGAATTTATGGCATGTGCTAAAATGTGTCAGACAAGATTTGGTAAAATGGTCAAATTAAAATTTAATATTTTTAAAGTATTTGTTTCCTTTTTCAAAATTTTAAACAAACGAAATATTAACTCTTTTCTATGGTCTCGTTAATTACGTCAAATCTGTTTTTTTTTTTATATAAATTAATTGAGCAAGAGGAGCCTACAAATGTCTACCACCCCACACTTAAGCTACTCTGACGTTGGTCAATCACAAATTTATGAACCGGTGTTAAATGACTTCTTCACATATATATATATATATAATAAAAATGAAAATGAAAATAGATATAAAATATAATAATAATAATAAATTAGTGAGTAAATAAATTATGTATACATAAAATATAAAATAACTAATAAAATGAATAATATAATAAATAAAGAATAAGGTAAAAGAGTACAAATAAAAGATAAAATAAATAAATAAATAAATATACAAACAAGAAAGAAGACAAGTTAATAAAAAAATCAAATAAGTCATTACAAGAAAATATTTAGGTTACGTAAAGAAGTGTTAAGTTAAATAATTAAGAGAGAATTACTATATATTAAATGTTTAGACTAAATATACAACATAAGAATTGAAGAAAAATATTTATATCTTAAGAGAATGAGAAGGCTCTCTCTATGTGAGTTTTTTTTTTAATCCATGTCTTATTACGTCAAAGTTTTCTATTGAGGGTCATGTCTTTGATAAGTTCCAGCAGAGCCATATCATTCTCGCTCACCTCTCCTCAATTCTTCTTAAGCCTTTCTTTTTTACTCTTACAATATCTAAATACAATTTTCTCGTATCTTCTCACTGAAGTATCGGGGCATCTTCTCTTAACATGTTCGAATTTTCTAAGCTTCGTCTCTCTTAAATTTTCATTAATATTAGTCATCTTTAATTTATTTTTTACTATTACATTCTTTACCTTATCTCTCATAGTAAGGTTGTATATCTAACGAAGCATCCTCATCTTTGAAATCATTAGCTTATGATTATGTACCTATTTGATGGGCTAACACTCCATCCTATAGAACATGGCCGATCCAATCGTAAATGATAGAAGTTATCTATGAGCTTGAGTCATATCTTACCATGATCTAATACGATGAACCATGTCTTCATTATTTTGGACGATAGATCAGTTAAAACACTTTTTTTTGTATAACTTCTGAACTAATCTTTACCTCCACATCGGAAGCCATCTTATGACCCAAAAAGTTACACTCTAAGTACTCAATCTTAGTCTTACTCAGTTTAAAGCCCTTTAGCTCTAACGTATCTGTTAATACTCATAATCACATTGGACACATGACAACCACCGCATATCCAAGCTAAGAATACTCTCGGTACCCTTAACCTAACTATGTAAGGCTAACTGAATATCCTTTGAAAATATTTGGACAACACAACAACTGTATTTTGAAAATCCCAAAACTCAATTAAAATACCTATAAATCAGTTTTAAACGCATTTCTATATTCACATTAAAACTCTACCACCATTTCGGGACTTTTAAGTTCACTCAAAAGCAATATCAAAATTGTACAAAAGGCTCATACATAAGATCATTTACAAACTACAAGATAGTCGAGAGTTAATTTACAACATAATCAACTTAATAATCATAAAACATATCAACATAATCAACTTAATAAAAATAGTTCATGAGTCACTATACAACAAAAGTACAAATAAAGACTAACCACATGCGGTAATGCCCTGAAAATGTCAAAAGACTGCACGATTCACTCAGAGCTTCAAGCTCAACAAATTAACTGCATGGTTGGAAAGTGAAAGGGGTGAGTACACTATATATTCAGTGCGCAAGAAAAAAAATCGCAAATAGAACCCGATACACACTAAGACGGTCTGGATAACCTAAGAACAGGTTTTTCACGCATCTAGCATACAAATAACCACTTATGAAGTGAACATACATGACATAGAAACACATAGGTCAAGCCTATGACTCAATATATACTGGTTAGGTATCACATAGGCTTAGCCTATTAATCACTCATCTAGTGAATATAGGTTCCAATTCCAGTACACAAAAGCAGAAAAAGTATCACATGTACAAATCAAATCTTGTCAGGAAAATAAGTCTCAGAATAGGCCAAAACAATCATGTGTACGGCCACTAATTGACCAAATTGGTGTGCACACCCACCGATTCCTAGTGTTGGAGAGACTTGTTGGATTGGAAAAAGAAAGCATGCTTAGTTTGGAGAAACGATAGATTTCAAAACTTTTTAAGAAATCATCTTGCAGCGGAAGCA
>JANJEY010000236.1:34208376-34220489 GCA_024703695.1 Erythroxylum cataractarum
ACCTATTTATAAGCTACTTTTGACTCTTGAACTTCATACAACATTTAAAACTAGGAAAACTAAACAACTCAAAAACAAAACATTAAATATCACCATAAATTATGACCCTTGATTATTGTAACCACCGTAACTCTTCAAACCCTTTAACTTCACATTTAAGTTTATTCAACAAAAGTTTCCTCCCATTGGTATATAGTACACTGAGCAACCTCCAAGCAACTACTCAGATCCATACATGGAATACACACTGATATAGGCCCTTCAGCCTCCTCGGCTCTTAGAATGGAATTGAAATCACCTGATAAAATCCAAGGGTTAGAATTAGAAGAAGCAATTTGTTTTATGTGATTCCATAAAAAATGTCGCTATTATATACTATTTTGTGCATATATAAAGAAGATACAAAGCTTATGGTTAAGTTGTTCAATAGTGACCTGTAGGTGAATAATTTGATCAGTTATGTTGGAAGAGTGGATGGATATTGCCGAGGAATCACATAGGACAAAAATCCTGCCATTCGGATGACAGGAGCTGTTGGATAAAATTTTCCACTTTGCTCGAAAATAAACCAACATATGGTTACGTTAGTTTTTATTCGAGTTCCGAAAGGCCAGCCAAGATGACCTAGTTTTGCAGGATGATATCCCTAATCATCAGCTGTTTATTGAGGGAATTAGCCTCCCAAACATTCCATATGAGAATATTCATGCAGCTGTCTCCCCTAGAGAGATTTTCTTCTTCCTATTCAAATGTCTCCTTCTTACCGTATTAAATCCCGAAGTTGGATCAATCACGAGGTACCGTTGTTTGCTATCATTAAGTCAATGAATATTGATCTCCACTTATCCAGCATCAACCTTCGATGGAGAGCCAAATTGTGAAATTTCACCAACATGTGCACTGTTCACAATAGTGTTCATGTCAATATTCATGGCCTGATCACTCCTCTGCAATGTAGCCTCCATCGGACAAGTTTTAGTTGCCACTAGACAAGGTTGCACTTGCATGGCTACCATCTCAACGTGTAGTTCCTCTCCCAGCTGCGTATTAATCGATATTGTGGTATTGTCTTCACCAATAGCTAATGCCACTATATCAACAGTTGATGCTAACGATTTATAGCCAGTGATTGACAATTCATTACGGTGCTGTATTGTGTGAGCTTTATGAGGTGTTAGGGAGTGTGGAGGTTCTGTGCTATTGTTAAGCATGGCATACTTTTCTTCAGTATCCAATAAGAGCTCCTGATAACCCCCTGTTTTAAAGGTCCTGCTAGTAGGGATCCATTTCTGTTGGTTACCAGTTTGAGGCCACCAAGCGTATGTTACACGTAGTTGGTCCTCGGGTTTTTGTCATATTAAAAGAAGACGTTAGTTTTAATATTCTAAGTAAGAGGTTTGACTAAGGTATCATCCAACTTAGATGGTCTTATACATATAACTCACACACATATATATACATATAGTTACTATAACTATATGACATGATATGAACTACCCAATCAAATTAGGCTTAAGCCCATAACCATCTATCATGCAAGCCCACACATTTTCCTAACCATACATTCTCTAATGCATATATGTAAACATATCATTTTAGTTATGAGATCTTATAGATCCTAACATGAAAGGCCCAATCCAACACTTGAATCTAAGCTCAATCTAACACTTAGATTTGCTGTCTTTCTTTTACTAACATGGCTAAAATTATTATTATATGTCATTTCATTTGGAATTAATATTAATCTAATTAACATGAATGCCAAATTTCAAATTTTAATTCATAATTAATTTACCTTAAAATAATTATTTGATATCCAAAATTAAGCAACTTCAATTTGTCACACATGCCAATTTTTTTAGTCTTACTAGAGAATCTATTGCTTTACTAAAATTAATTCAAAATTAATTTCTATAATTTTTCAAAATTTCTAGAACACCAAATCATCATTTCAAGCATCTCTAGGTTATTTCAGGATGATCAAAATAATTTAGGAATTCATTTGGAAAACGACAAATATGATTTCTAAAAATTTTTTGGAAATCAAATTTCATGCAAAATCATCTAGGCATGCATAAAACATCAAATTAACACATTTTTATCACTTAAAAATATTTTTAAGGTTCTCAAACTAAAATATAAGCATATAAAAATATCAAACAAATTAGATCCTATAATTTTTAGAAAACTGTCCAGATCTAGAAAATTGTTTGATAATTTACAAAAATTACAGAGGCAAAAACATATCCTAAATATGTTCACATAATTTTTCTAGAATCAAATTCCACGAAAATCATGTGTAACCTCATCAGTTTAGCAAATAGATATCATATACCCAGCAAAAACATAGATTTTATGCATTTTCTAGTAAATTCGAAATTAAATATTTTAATCACATTAAAAATATTTTCAATCACACTAAATCATTCACATACAGCTTATGAACAGGTTGGTGAAAGAAAATCATGAAAACCATTTTTTCTATAATTAATTTCGAAAAAAACATTACCGGACCCTAAGTTGTCACAATCATGAAAACAATTTTCACATGTCATGTATGCTACATCTAACAAGGCATAAGATGGCTCTGATACCATTGTAAAGTTCTGATCATGCATCTCATGTATAATATATATCAAATATACACAACAGAAAATAAAACGAAACCTCAAAAACAAGATCTATTCATGCATATATATATAGAAAACAAAAAACATGAAATGTAAGATGTTTGCATACCTTTCCAACGATCTCCTTCATTCTTTAATCTTCTCTGCATTGGGTTGTCATAAACCATAACGATTATTGTGGACCATCTCTAATGAAAGTTCACACAAAGATAGAAGGATGAAACCTCACTAGGAAACGGCTAGAATTCTTTCTTTATGCTAACAAAGACAAGAACTCTTGTGAGAGTTAGAGAGAAAAAAGAATATGTGTGCAAGAAACAACCTTTCTTTCACTTGTGTCTTACACAATATCCACAAATTTGATGATTATTTTCTGCCCTCTTTGTCCTCCCATAATCCCCATCATTAATGGAAAGTTATGGGAAGTTAATGTTTATGAATAGCATGCATTAATGGAAGTTATGAGAAGTTAATGACTATGAATAGCATGCCTTAATGGAAGTTTTGGGAAGTAAATGACCAAATTGGCAGCTAAAAATACTTGTTTCTAATTCATTCCTTGCAACATTTTCTACCGTGATCACATTGCGATACAATCTCGAAATACTCTCTCATATCTTGAATCACCATTTAAGACCATTTTACTCATCCTTCAGATCTCCTATGTATATGACCTATTAGGTTCTTGGTTATATTAGCTACTTGAATTAACACTTGATTCAAGTAAGTCAAAAGCGGTATCTAGCAATATGTGATGACCCCCAATTGATCAGAAAGTCAGTAGTTTGACTACAAACCCTTCCATATGTAATGTTGCCATGTAATTCGTCCTTTCACTATCTATACCCCACTTGGTTCAGAATATGGTCAAAGTGTCAATTCCCACTACATTAACTATGTCACATCTAGCCTAAGTGATATCAGATCTTGTCCCGAGAATCTTATTACTTTATGTATCATTAAAGACTCTCTTCATGACACATATCTGCTCTAGCTAGAGACTCCCAAGTAATAACCCCGACAAGAGGTCGTAGGTATCATCTCCTTCTACTAGGAGTGGTGAACCCTTTATTGACTACTCATTTACCTCTGAATACCTCAAGTTGTATCCAATCACCACCCTATGAGTAACTCCTAAACGACACCGATGAATGGAGTCAAAGCACAGGATCAATATCTGAGATATCCTTTAGCACTTCAAGTCAAAGGATACTTGCACCATTGCTATGATGAGACTATCATTGACACTGAAATAGAATATTCATATGATTGTCTCGTAGTACGTCAATCCAATGTACTTACTATCCTTAGTAATCATCTGCATGTTAACTTTAAACAACTCATGTCTACAGCTTATGAGATCTACCGCTTGATCCAATCAAGGAGTATAATATGTGCTAGTCTATCTAGATTAATGATATCACATCTCATTAATCCTATGACAAAGGGAAGATTAGATACTAACATAATTATACATGATAGGAATCTCATTATCATGATCTCGTCATGATTTCCTCCATGCTATGTTTTGTATCAAGGGCTTCATTAAATCAATTTAAAATCAACATCAAATCCATAAATATATGAACATAGAAATAATGAAAATTTTCTTTATTATCATAAAATAATTTGTACAATAGGTGCTAAAGGTGATTGTTGCGCCCTAATACCCCCCCTAGGAGGATATTGCGAGTAACACACACATAAAACAAACTATACTGAATACGAAACATTTAGCGGAAGCATAGCATTCAAAAATAAACATACGAAACACTTTATACATGCATTTCTAAAATCTTAATCAAACATACATTACATATCATAATTTCATAAACCAGCCTGAATTAAGGTTATTACAACCCTTCAAATAAAAATTCAAGAGTTATATACATCAGTTACAAGTCCAAAAACAAACTCGAAATACATTTTTGACAAAATAAATTGCAGACTCCTTTGGCCATTGCGGTAGATTTGTCCCAGTTCGTATGTCCTTCTCTCTGAACTTATACCGGGCAAATCCACCATGCTAAGCATATAGCTTAGTGAGTAATAACTAAACTATGTTTAACCACAACAGATACTAAATCATGTTACACAAAAGCATCTTAACATATTGAAATTCATAACAGAGTAAGATTTATTAAGGAAAATACTTCACAAGCTAAAATCAATCATTTCAATAGTAAAATAGAACATTCAGAATACATAACTAATTTTTAGAATAGCGTGTTAACTCATCATATCAAAATTTTAGATTTACTTCATATCAAATCTTATCTTATCATAGATCAAAATATAAAACAAATCAGACTGTAAATACATGAACAGAAGTGGGTAACGGGACTTATACAGAAGAAACTGAAGTTCTAACACCGAAGTATCCAGAAGAGACCGAAGTCTCAACACTGGAATATCATTAACAGAAGACACCAAAGTGCCATTAACAGAAGCCACCAAAGTGCCATTAACAAAAGACACCGAAGTGCCATTAATAGAAGACACCAAAGTGCCATTACAGAAGACACCGGAGTGCCATTAACAGAAGACACTGAAGTGCCACTAACAGAAGACATCGAAGTGCCACAGAAGCAGCTACAGACCCTTCTAGACATACCTATTTACCCACGACTAGGACTTGACAGTTTTAAAACCAAACAAATTCATTTCATGTTCAACGTAATTAGCTAATCATTGCTTTCATGCCAAAATTCAAACATATCAATTTGACAACTTTGCAAATCATTCAATGGATTAAAGTCAAATAACAAATAAACAGTCAAAGCAGAACTATCCAAAATTTCTTACTGAATTACCCACAATTATTCAATAAGACTTACTTACAAATAATATCATCTAAATTACTTACAAAAATTACCATCTAAAATTGCTTACAAAAATTACCGTCTAAAATTACTTACAAAATTTACCTTCTAAAATTACTTACAAAAATTACCGTCTAAAATTTCTTACTAAATTATTTACAAAAATTGCCATAAATTACTTACTGATGCTCCCTTACTACTATTGTCTCAAAATCCCAGTAATATCTGGAATCGATCGCTCTAAGGGTTCCTCTAAAACGTTCAATACAAATATATATTACTATTGTGCACAATTATGAATTCAATTATGCACACTCATGTATACTGACTATGTATGATGCATTTTCATTACAAATTATGGGTTTCTTATCCCTAATCTTATCACATTATCGATCATGTGAAACTATACTCAAACCCTCAATCCACTTTTATTTCACACTCAACTTTCAGGTCCACCTTGCTCAATTATTCTCATCAGGTAGTTGAGGTAATTAGGTAATACTTTCTTCTAAAAAGTTGGCCCTATTTGTCTTAGGTTTCCAATGATACCAAGTTCGTCCAATTTGGTTTAGTATACTAAAATTTATACTCAAAAGATTTCAGGCTGTTCTTGAACTTCATCAAAATTCTTATCTCAATTTCCAATAAAATTATGAAATTTTTAGAGGCAGAATTAGAATTAAATCTCTTCAGAAAATTTGTATTCTTATGTCTCTAGGTTACTCCTAATCAACAATCACTCCATTCAGATAACTACAGAGAAAGTTATGCATAAAATATCAAAATATATTTAAGTTGTTAGGAAACTTCGCCGAGGCGAGCCAAAAGTTGGTCGTGGTGAACTTTCCAGATAGCAAAATTCTTCGAAATTTTCTTAAAAGTTTACAGCAGCGAACCCAAGAGTTGGCCGTGACAAACTTTTACAAAAATGAAATCCTTCGAGTTGACTGCGGTGAACCAAAGAGAGCTGGTCACGACGAACTTTGCTGTGATTAAAACATCCTCTTCTCTCTACTGTAAAATTTTCCAGGATTTGATTCTCACTTCAATGTTATTCAATGAACACATATTACACTTAACCCAACTCTTTTACTTCCATTTCAGCTCATCATAAATCAAACAAATCAAAAATCAAGATGAAACGCAAACATCAAAACATAAATCATTTATGTATTTCATCATTTTCTGCTTTCTCACTACTGCATTTTTGTTCTGTTTTCTCTCTCCACTGTATTTTTTTTCTATTTTTCATTTGATGCTTTTCTTTTTACTATTTTGCATGCTTTCACTTCATTTAACTCCTTTCTATACTAAGATCTCACCAAATCCTATAAACAATTTCTGCATAAACTCCATGAAATCAGTAATACACTTCCACTGCTCTATAATATCAACTCATCTCTCTCATCACTGTCACTGAATTTGCTTTATACATAACTCATGCATGTATTTAATCCCAACACTATCACAACATCAAAATCATTCACAAAGCTTAGAAACTTAACATTTCACTTACCTTGCTTTCAGAAAATCACCAGCAGTGAGCTTTCAGTGATGAAGGTTCAGAAGCTTTTGGTGAAGACCACACAAATCTGAAATGAAAACAATAAGGAACTTCAGTAATTTTGCCTTACACAACTTGTGATACGTGTGTTGCTTAAATCTTTCCATATGTCACCATGCATGTTAGCCATTTGTCAATCTTTAGTCAGGCCATATGTCACCATGCATGTAAGCAATTTGTCAATCTTTAATCAGTCCACATATTACACTAAGATTGGTCCAAATTAATAGTTTTGAGTAAACAATTGATAATGTTTATATACTGTCACTATTATAGAGTCACACTTGGAGCGTCGGTCCACCGACGTCGCTGAGACTTCCAGATTTGGCTCGGAAGTACAGGTGAGTAACCTAGTTGGTTTCTCAAATTCCTGACTGTCTAAATGCTTACTGTGAATTACTTGCCAATGTGAATTGCATGCCTGCTGACATGTGCATGATCGAACTGTACTGAAATGTATGTGACTGAATTTCATAATTACTGAAAAGTGTATGATCGAACTGTGTGTGTTCACTGTATTGGATTACTGAATGATACTGAGTACTGCAATACTGGGCTTTTATAGCCATATACTGAATCACTGAACACTGAATACTGCATTGCATGCATAAATGCATGATCAGATAAAGGACGTGACCCAAGTTGCTAATATCACTGAAAAGAGCCACGAGCTCTATTACTGTACTGACCGGGCCTCGAGTCCGAGGGGATTTATCCCTAAACACTGTATTGACCGGGCTTAGCCCGAGGGGAGAAATCCCTGACGCGTCCCTACTGTTTATTGACTGAGCACTTGGGCACAACACTGAATAACTGGAAAAGAGTCACATATGCATTGCATACGCATGACTGACTGAATTGTGACATTGGTTTATTATGTGACTGATTATATGATGATATGACTTACGGTAAATTGAGATATGATACTGTCAATTGTTTAGTGCTACTGTAAATTGCTGTTTGATACTGTAAACTGTTATAGACTACTGTACATTGTATATAATACTGTTAATTGAATATTACTGTGATATGCTGTACGCAGTATGCGTAATGCATGATTTGAGTGAACCATCGATGATGGTTTCTCACTGAGTTCGCAAAAACTCACCAAAATTTTGCATCTATTTTTCAGGTCTTGAAGAATACCCCGTTTGACACGGGAGTATGTCTACTGTAGGCAAGTGAAGGATAGAGGTCGGGATCAGTTTGCGTCTGCATTAGTGTCCAATAGAATTGTATTCCAAAATGATTATTTGTATTTGTAATGGGCCAATGTGGTTCTGTTTTGTACATGAAATGGTTATTGTAATTTATTGTTGACCATTTGTATTAACTGAAAATGTTTATCTATGCACGTGGATGCAAATTGTCTACTGTTTTCCGCGCACATGAGTGTAATAAAAAAAGGTAAATGGCTCTGATGGAATGAATGCTTGAGAAAAAAAATAAAAGGGGTTTTTTACTGAGATTTACCGACTGATATAGTACGCCACTCTCACGGGGCATAGACTCGGATATCACCAATGATATCGGGTTCGGGTCACGTGGGAGTGGGGGTGTTACATTTAGGTGCCTTTTTAATGTAGGGTCCATGAACTTTGGCCACGCGACCACTACAGTAGAGCCTGACTTCTATCGCCATCACTCCAGGTATTGTCCTCTCTGGTCAAGGATGAGCCACTGCTCAAACCCAAGACCTCAACGTTTAAAACCTTCGCTAAATCTTGAGGTCTTGGGTTCGAGCCGTGGCTCATCCTTGACCAGAGAGGACAATACTTGGAGTGATGGCGGTAGAGGTCGGGCTCTACTCTAGTGGTCGTGTGGCCAAAGTTCACGGACCCTACACCACTCCTCTCTCTCACGTTGTTCCTCTTTGCAAGACACTCTAATGTCTTTCATTTTACTCTTCTCTTCTCTTCTACGTGACTTTCTCCATTGTCTTCAAACTTCTTCATCTTCTTCAGTTTTTGTTGACAACCTCTATCAAAATTGAACCTAGCTCCCTCATCTTTCAGTTGCTACTCCCACCATGTCACCTTCTTCATTTCCATAAGAAAACTCAAACCTTCCAACCTTCAAGATGATGATTATGGGTTGTGTGTGAAGCTAGGGTTGAGTAATATTTTGAAGGTTTTGGAGCTAAATCAAGTAAATAGCTTGTTAATCTTCAAGGGTATTGTTAAATGAAACTAGAATGATAAGAAATGTAAGATTGATGCCTTGATTATGTGACTTTTTATGTGTGTTTCATGGATGATGAAAAGTCTATGTAAATGTCTTGCTTTTGTATATGTATGATGGATAATAATTCATATATTGTTATAGATATGTTTTGAAGTAGAATGATCTTCATAAAGGGGTTAGAATGAGTACTGAAGAATCAATGATGAATGGGTAAATGTATATACTCTGTTTTTGGTTAATGGTCAAAATATATATAATGAATTGTTTGCCTTCCATGGCCAAGCTTCTGCTTCAAGGTGTTTAGTATCATCTGAACAACGTCACTTTCTTTATTATGTACATCTTATTTCCTTTTATGAAGCTATTATATATATTCACATTTGATGGTATTTACTATATGTCGTTTTAAGCTTTCTTGAATCTTGAAGATGACATGTACACCCATGGAGACAGGAGTGATGTCATAATAGTCTGTAAAGGATTAGGGAAATTGATTGTTTTGAAAATTTTGTCTATTCCATAAACTTCGTTTGGACATTCACGTACGCATGTCACTCCAAATTTGGTTCGTTTAATGATTTACTAATATGACAATATCTAAGTTCTATACTGCTTGTGTTTTAGGTAAACTGTTTTGTACTGACAGTTCATCTAGAGAGTTTGTCTTCCTTACTAAATACGGTGACTCATTCACTGTATCCTCACAAGTTTAGCTATAGAAAAAACATTGTTGCAAGAAAGTGTGAAAAACCCTACACTTGAGGGAAGAACTATCGCTGTTTCAATTGGTGCCTTTGAACATGTAAGGAATCTTCTTTGGAATCTAGACATCGAGGACTCATTTACCTTCATGTCACTTGGAGTTCAAAAAATTAATTATATCATTGTCATTTATCGATGCAATCAACTGGACTCAGCTTTAAATTTGATTTATTATTGTATCTGTAAGAATTTGTCAAACAACCTCTCCACTAGGTAGGAGTCAAGCTGTATACTATTAAGTGTTGATTATTATTATTCTTGTTTTATGACTATAAGAATTGTTAACCTTCTAATTCAAAGTTTGTACTTGAATATTATATTCAATAAATCGCCTTATTTTCTTTTCAATATATTGTATAAAACATTGAATTCAAATTCTTATATTTCTAGAAAATTCAATAAAAAATAAATTTCAGGTTGAAATATGTCACCAAAGAGACAACGTGATATACTGCAACCTAGGTTCAAACAACGATTCGGAGGTAGTTACTGTCAAGGTGAATTATCACACTCTACAGCTGCAACTGAATCATCTCCTCCTCCTCCAACTACTACAATTGCAAATGAGGCATCATGTTCCGTTCCTGATGTTACATCATCCACCACCCCTACATCATCCACTACCCTTACAGCAACAAAGATATAAGGGGTAAACGATGCAGATGAAGAAGACAATCGCCTAGAACTGAAGGACCTGATGGAAGAACTTACATCATAATTGTTAATAACCTGTAAGTGAAAATACATGAAACACTATATTTTTATAATTTATTTATAGTTTTAAATTTTAAAAATGATATAAAATTATTTAATTTTATATTAGGTTGATTATGTCTAGACCGTGCTCCATAAATATGATATCCAAATTTAAGGAGAAAATTGATCTTGAAGGTTATGTATGGAAGAATATCTCTAAAGTCACAAAGAAATTTTACTATCAGGAGTTTGAGGTATAATCAAAAAAATTATTTTGTATACATTAATTAGATAAATATTATTACATTATAAGTATTTATCGATTTTTTTCCTTTTATTTTAGAAAGATTTTTTGAGATTATGAATTTGACGCAGTCATAAAGTATGGGAGAGAAGAGCACGTACAAGTTATCGTGACTTTGTGGGTGCAATACACAAGGTCGGTGTTCGATCGCCTTATATTTTTGAACAAATATAGAGTCGTTGATAGCAGTATTAGACATCAGTTGAGACAATGTCCATTTCAGAGCGTAATTCTACTAATAGATGTGGAGGATCGGGGGGAGAGAGTCTCCCCGTATATATGGGAGAATCTATTACCCACCACGAGCATGCAGAAAGACTTGTAAGTATCTAAAATTTACACTTATATTCTAATTTTTTACTTTGCTATATTTTAAGTTAATTTGATGTGAAAATTTTGGAATGAAAATATGTGTATTATGGATAATGATAATGGTATAAATGTCTGGTGCCATATATGGTTGTGTTCAATTATTTTTTTTGTTCAATAGGGGGTAAATATCATTAAAATAGAGGAAAGTTTGCTGAATTTTTTTTAAATTCTAGTTCACTTATAAAATTTTATTCTTATGCAGGAAAAGTCTACAGGCATGAGACCTACACCCCGTCAGCTCTTTTTACATACTCACACTAAGAAACATGACGGTGTGATATTTTTTTCAACATTCAATGTAGAGAACTTAATGTATTTAAAATTTATGCTTTAATATTAATTCTTAATAATTATCACTTATTAATATAAAAATTGCCTCATAGTAGGACCAAATATAAGAAAGTATTCAGCGACAGTCTTAGCACGAACATGTTATTGATGAGAGTCAGATATATCTTGATGTAGTGGGTGGTAGGGATTGTCGTGAAAGGATCTTCGGGTTATGTTCATTTGTGAACACATATTATTCTTAATCCTTCACGTCTAATACGGTAACATCTAGTAGACGATCGACAATCAATGAAGTCAATAAGCTTCGAACTACAGTGCAGACATTGATGAAGTACATAGCTTAGCTCCGTAATAAGGTGAATGAGTTGAAAGGGAGGGGTAGCACCTCAGAGCATTCGCGATCACTAGGATAATAGTGTACTTGTAGTCATTTCGTTTGAATTACAAATACTTATTATATACAATTTAATGTTTTTATTATCAATTAA
>JANJEY010000236.1:34230939-34252525 GCA_024703695.1 Erythroxylum cataractarum
TTAAATTATCTCAAATTCATAATTTTTAAATAAAATTGATTTTAATAATTAAAATTTATATTTATAAATAATTTTCTTGTTAAATTATATTTATTAATAAGATATAACATTTACAAATTATCATTAAATATTGTATAAGATATTAAAATAAAATAATTTATTTAATTCATTCATAAAATTAATTTATCTTTAAATTTATTTTATTTAATTTATTTAATTCATTCATAAAATTAATTTATCTTTAAATTTATTTAATTCATTCATAAAATTAATTTATCTTTAAATTTATTTTATTTAATTATTAATAATATAAATATACCTATATTAAAATTAACAACCAAACAGGTTTTTATTTTTATTTAAGAATATAGAAATACAAAATAAGAAACATAAGAAAAAAACATAGTAGGAAAATAAAAATGAAATTAAACGACCCTTAAATTATTTACCTACATAGAACGGGTATAAATGTTAAACGCTTCTTTATGAAAGTTCTATATGTTAGCTTATGTCACTTTCATTAAACAAAATTTATATTTTGATAAATCCTACGTTTAAGGAGACATCAATGATGGAAGAAAGTACTTTTCAGTATTTTCAACAACTTGACCTTTTTGTACCTATCGCAAACCCATTTTTAACATCTAGTTATGTGTCTATCTTAGAAAATACAGAAATCACTCCACCCAAAAACATGTTCTCTCCTATGTTTGTGTTATCAAGATTTTTAAAGATAATTAATAGTGTAATTCAAAAGAGCAATTGTTCTAGATTGAAACAAGTCCAAGAATCTAAAACAAACTCTTACAATGAGTTTATGATAAGATTTTATTCTTCTTTACATGCACAATTATTTGAAACACCCATCAATAACATAGATCTTCTTATTGTGTTAGGAAAAGTGCTAGAAAGTGCACCAAGCGGCCACTATATTTATTGTCCCACTATGTATCACTTAAATACCTGTCACCTACTTATAAAAAGTTCATTGAGAGTCTAAATACCATTTTTATTCTCTATATTTTTTTGAGGTATTGTCAAAAAGGGAATGTAGAAATTTTACGAGAGAAGAAATGGATGAGTTAAAGAAGAATAAGATATGGGAGATTATTGATAAACTAGAGGGGAAGAGCATAGTTGACTGTAAATGGATCTTCACATTAGAATATGAAGTTAATGGCTCATTAGAGAGATATAAAGCACAGTTAGTTGCTAACTTAAACTTATGAGGTTGATTATTAGGAGACATTTGCTTGAATGACAAAAAAGGAATATTTGTTATTCTTGGCAGTTCACTTTGATTGGCAACTTTTGTAGTATGATAAGAAGAATGCCTTCCTTTGTAAAGATTTAGATGAAGAAATCTATATGAACATCCCACTAGATTTTAACGAAAATATAGATAATAAAGTTTGTAGCTTGAAAAAGGTTTGTATGGATTAAAACAATCTCTCAAAACATGATTTGGTAAATCTGCTAAAGATATAAAGAGTTGAGACATAAATAAAGTCAAAGTGATTATACTCTTTTAATCAAGCACACAGTTGCAAAGGGATTCATAATACTTTTAGTGTATGTCGATGATATTATTGTAATTGAAAATGATGAAAAGGAAAAAGGGAAATTAAAACAACGATTAATCAAGGAATTCAAGGTAAAGGAATTTAGAAGTATTGAGTTGGAATATTATGCTCAAAGGGACTTTTATATCTCAAACAAAAAATGTGATATTGATCTCATGAAAAAGACATAAAAGATTGAGTACAAATCGGTCTCTATCCTAATGGACCTAAATCATAAGCTTGCAGAAGCTAAAGAAGAACCAGCTTTTGATAGAAAGATGTACTAGAGGCCAGTAGGTAGGCTCATATATCTTGTTCATACTAACTTGACCTAAAATATTAAGGTAGCACATTTAGTCATTTTATGCACGATGTAAGAAAGTCACATCTACAAGCTATATATAAATTGTTATATTACTTAAAAGGCAATAAAGGGAAAAACTTGTTTAAGATGAATGATCACCTCACCCTAGAAGCCTTATATTGATGCAGAGTATGCAAACTATGCAAACTATGAATATTGCTCGTAACCCTATTCAACATGGTAAGACAATGTAGATTGATATATACATTTCATTGAGGAGAAATTGGAGGAAGAATTTGTATGCATGTCATATGTTCCATTGGTAAGCCAACTAACTAATGTTTTAATGAAGGGATTGAATTGTTCAAGTTTTCATTATATTATTTCTAAGTTAGTAATGAAAAAAAAAATCTATTTCTTATAAACAAGCTTGAGGAAAGTAAATCTTTTGATATCTCAAAAATTTTAAGATTTTAGGAGATTGTTTCTTTTTTTTTTTCCTTATATTAAGATGTATATATTTGAGTAATTCAAATAAATTGTAAGAAGGATTATTTTCCTCTTATATTTCATATCACTTCATACTTTAGAACAAAATGACTTTGATGGCAGAGTTTTTTATCTTTGATGCTATGCCTTTTTTTTAGGTTTTTACTTAAATTGGTTGTACTAACTTCTTATTCGTATGCAAAAATGGAACTTAGTTGACTTAATTTTAACTAGGCATTAGCCTGATTGTTTTGATGTAGAGATTCGTCTACTAATTTCTAGATAGTTGGGCAATACAAGATGTTTACTTAAAATAAACCTGGTAATTTTTTAATAAAGATCCCTGATGATCTGTGGCTATTGGATGGACATATCAACATCAACAACCTCTCAAAACACTTATTTTATGGCAATTTAGTCCTCTTTGCATGATCATCGCTCTTACTCTTATGTCGATTTTGAGCAATTTATGGAGTAGAAAACATACTGATCAATTTAGTAGGGAATTCCATGTTACTTTCTTGCTCTTTTTTTATAAAGTTACGCATATATTTATATCTCCTCCTCCTAGCAGTTACTGCAATCGCAGACGGTCGTCAAGCTTGGAAACTCTTAGAAGATCGGACCAATCATATTGATCTTGTTTTAACTGAGGTAGTCCTGCCTTGTTTATCGGGAATTGGCCTTTTATGCAAGATTATGAGCCACAAAACTTGCAAGAATATCCCTGTGATTAGTAAGTCTATTCCATTACTTCATTTTCACATATTTGATACACTTCTGTTTTACCACTCTCTTCTTAACAAATTGATACTTGTAACTGCTACACCCGGTGAGTTTTATGTGCAGTGATGTCAACCCATGATTCTATGAGTATGGTCTATAAGTGTCTGTCAAAGGGTGCCGTTGATTATTTATTGAAGCCTATTCGAAAGAATGAGCTTAAAAATCTTTGGCAACATGTTTGGAGGAAATGTCACAGCGTGAGTTGATATAAGTATTCCCCTTTTGCATTATCTATATCATGAACCAATATTGCACTGTAACTACAGGTCTATACTCCATATATGCATAAACACCAATCGTCAGCTATTCCAGCTGAAAAATTAAGGTATCTATTTTTACCTATAGTGCTCTCATTTGATTTTATTCTATAACTATGTTATATGTTTTCTCTCTCTCTCTCTCTCTCTCTTTTGTTTTTAATCATAATCTACTATTTCGTCCGTATCTTTTTTTCTTTTACAGTCATTATTCATCCTTTCACCAGTCTATTGGTAGTGAGAGTGAAAGTGGAGTACGGACACAAAAATCAACAAAGTCAAAAGGTCTGGGGGAGTCAGATAACAACACTGGAAGCAACGATGGAGAAGAAATTGGGACAATCGGGAATGTGGGGGACGGAAGCGATCATGGCAGTGGCACTCAGGTATTGTGCACTTTTATTGGATAAGCTAATAGTTCATTGGTCATTCAATTTGAGACTTTCTTGCGATGTAGCTTCGCTATATCTATAAACCCCTCTTATTCTCTGCTTATTTAGTGGCAAATATGCAATTCTTAAAGAAGTGGGCTTAATCTTAATACTTTGTTATATTAGGTACTTATCTCGCATCATACATGCAAATATTTAAACAACTATTCCCTCTTATCTTGTTTGATTTAAAATTTCTACAAACGATTTTGCGTAAAAAAAACCTTGTGTGCTGCATTATTTCCAAAAAAAATCTATTTATAGAGAACAAGTCCAATAAGAACTAAGTTTATGTCTAATATGTGTGCTAAAGATTGCATTATTAACATTTTCCTCTACATTCCTTAAATGATCATATCATGTTAGGTACTTATCTCACACTAGATTTTCAAATTTTTAAACATCTATTTCGTCCCATCCTGCTTAATGTAAAATTCATACAGGCAATTCTGAGTAGAAATCTTATCCGTTCATTAGAGAACATAAGATTCACTTTTAAGTCAAAATCAAATACAAGGAATGTTAGCAGTGAATTTTGACAGAGCTTAGCATATGGGAGTCAGATAGGTGATTGTTGAGAAAGTTGGGTTGGGAGTCAGATAGGTGATTGTTGTGAAAGTTGGGTTAATCTCCACCAATAATGACAAATTTACCTTGAGCACTATTGCCTAGGTGAGTAAAGTGTGAAAAATCACTCCAGATAAATTCCTAGGAAAGACTGAAGTAGTCAAAAATAGTCCCACTTAAAACTCAATCTCTTAGACAGAAATTTCCTAAACATGTGATTTAATAGCACAATAATTTACTACAATTATACCTAACAGTAGCTATTAAATAGATAAATAAAGAAAACCAAAATTTAATAAAGTTCAGCCTATTATGTTGACTTCCTCGGACGCTACTAAATTGATATTTTACTATTTTTAGGAAATAATACAAGTGAAATACTACAAAAGAGAGAAGGAAAGACAATTTTTTTTTGGATGTTTTAACTAAGGAGGGAGGCACTTTTTATGGTCTTAGAAACCTTTATCGTTCTCACACATTTTCGATGTGAGATTATGAAATGAGCCAAAATATTTGACCAACCAGCAAATCTCTACCTTGGAGAATTCACTTTTTAAATCTCTCACGAGACTCATCTATAGTAGTGTCTTCAAATGTGCTTCAAAGCGCCCATATTCAAATTTTAGTAATTTTGATTAAGTCCAAACAATGTTGGAACTTGATCGCAGTCACCACCTTTGTCAACATATCAATAGATTCTCAGTGGTCTTAATTTTTTGGATTTTTACTCCAACTTCTTCTAGAACCTCTCGTACAAAGTGATAATGAGCATCAATGTACTTCGTCCTTTCATAATAAACATGGTTCTTTGTTGAATGAATGACACTTTGACTATCACAATGTACTTTGACATGTTTCTATCCAGTTCCTAATTCATCAAGCAATCCTTAAAGCCAAATTGACTCCTTCACAAGCTTTGTAGCTGTCATATACTCTACGTTTGTAGTTGATAAAGCAAATGTTAACTATAAAGGAAAACCTCCAATTGACTGATGTTTTTGCAAGAGTAAACACATAGCCAGTAGTTGATCGACGTTTATCTAAATCACTGGCATAGTCAGAATCACAATAATCAACAACATATTGATCGTCTTGCTTATCTCGTTGAAATACCAAACTAACATCTATGGTGTTCAGAATGTACCGTAGAATCCATTTCACAACTTGCTAATGCTCCTTGCCTGGATCATGCATATACATGCTCATAATCCAAAATGTTTGTGAAATGTCAAACCTTATACACACCATAGCATACGTTAAGCTACCACCGTTTTGTATACGGTACTTTAGTCATGTACTCTCATTCTACATCTTTCCTTAGAGATAGGGATACACTGAGCTTTATATGAGGAGCGAGCAAAGTACTAACATGTTTTGACTTTTCATTCATGCCAAAATGTTATAGTATCTTTTTCAAATATTGCTTTTGAGTCAAACACAATCTCCCTAACTTTCTGTCTCTACTTATCTCTATGCCAAGAATTTTCTTAGCTTCACCCAAATCCTTCATTTTAAACTCCTGATTTAACTGAATGTTCAATCTCTCAATTTCTCTTTGATTCTTTGAAGCTATCAACATATCATCAACATATAGGAGAAGATAGATGTAGGATCCAATCTTGTAGCTTGAGAAAATCCACATAATGATCATATTTGCTTCTTGTGTACTTTTGCCCCATCATAAACTTATCAAGTCGCTTGTACCACTGCCTCAGAGATTGTTTCAATCCGTACTACGATTTTTCAAGCTTGCACACCATATTCTCTTTTCCAACAACTTTAAAACCTCCAGGTTGAGTCATATAGATTTCCTCCTCTAAGTCTCCATGTAAAAATGTAGTTTTTACATCTAATTGGGCTAGTTCCATATCAAACTGTGCTATCAAAGTCAACAAAATTTGAATAGAGGAATGTTTACAACTGAAAAAAAAACTTCATTATAATCAATTCCCTCCGTCTGAGCGCAACTTTTGACCGCTAGCCTTGCTTTGTAGCAAACATTATCTTTATTAGGAAATCAATCTTTCTTTGCATATACCCATTTGCATCCAATTGCCTTCTTTTTCTTTGAGAGACTAACTAGCTTCCATGTCTGATTCTTACGAAAGGAATGTATTTCTTCATTCATGGCTATTCTCCACTTATCTTCTTCTGAACTTTGGATTGCTTCCTTATAAGTTGTAGGAATGTCATCAATTTCAATTAGAGATGCATAAGCCACCATATTAACATAACGAGTAGGTACTTAAATGTTTCTTTTTGACTTTCTCAATGTAATTGGTAATCGTTATTATGGAGGTTCTTAGGTTAGAACCTCTTCTTCATCTGGTTCCTCTTCTACCATAGGATTTTCTACATCTGTTTCATCATTTGGTGGGTTAACAATTCTTCTTTCAAAGTCCACCTGTTTTGGAGTATCATCTGTTTGCTTAACATTTTTAATTGTCACCTTTCTTAATATGGTAGATTCTTCAAAGGTAACATCCCTACTAAAAATTATTTTCTTTGACTCTAGGCACCAAAGACGATATCCATTCACACCAAAGGTGATCCCCATTAAAATTGCTTTCTTTGCACATGGATCCGACTTTGACTCTTTAACATGATATTATACAGTGGGACCAAACACATGTAAGGAATCATAATCTGTAACAAATTTTTCAAACCATTTTCCAAAGCTGCTTTACCACAAATAGCAGTTAATGGAAGGTGATTGCTGAGATGACAAGCATATGCAATAGCCTTAGATCAAAATTCTCTGCCCAACCTAGCATTAGACAACATACACCGAACTTTCTCTAGCAATATTCAGTTCATACGTTCTGCCACCCTATTTTGTTGTGGTGTATCCCTGATTGTGAAGTGTCTGACAATACTTTTATTTTTGCAAACTTTTAAAAATAGATCACTCATGTACTCCCCACCATTATCTGTATGGGAATGCTTAATCTTTCTGTCTATTTGAGTTTCCACCATCTTCTTTCATTTGAGGATAAGTCGCAGCATTTCATCCTTAGTCTTCATAGTATACACCCATAAATTTCAGAAAAAATCATCAACAAAGATCACGTAATAGTATTTTCTTCTTAAAGAAGTTGTTTTGGAAGGTCCCCATACTTCAGAGTGAACATAATCTAAAACACTCTTTGTATCATGGATTGCAGTGCTGAATTTCACTCTTATTTGCTTCCCTTTGACATAATGTTCACAGAAGTCTAATTTGTAGGCCCGAACTCTGTTTAACAATTCTTGACTTACTAATATTTTCAAGAATTTTTCACCTGCATCTCCCAAGCATATATGCCACAACCTAGCTGCTTCTAGCTCTTGATCATCATTAGAAGCTACTATTGTTGTTCCAATAACTGCATTACCTTGGTAATAATACAGGTTATTATTTATTCGAATTCTTTTCATTACCACAAGTGCAGTAGAGATGACTTTTATTACTCCATTTGCTACTGTAGTCCTTTGATTCTAGGAATCCCATAGAAATGAGATTCTTCGTCAAACTTGGCACGTATCTGACATCTGTCAGAGTCCTAGTTGTTCCATCATGATTCTTTAAGCAAATAGAACCAATCTCATTTGTTGTGCAAGGATTGTCATTTGCTATGTAAACAACTTCACCTTCTAACTCTCTTAAATCGGAGAACTAATCTCGATTGAGACATATGTGATGACTACAGCCTGAATCGAGTAGCCATGGACTAGAATGGTTTATTGAGGATGTAACAACTAATGAAAGATCTAAGTCTGTATCTTCATACTTAGCAATATTCAAATTTGCAACAGCCTTTCCCTTATCGGGGTTTTTTTATTCTTCAGCTTTGGACAATCCATTTTTTAGTACCCTTTTTTCCGACAAAAGGCACATTCATCTTTGCTCAATTTGAGCCTTGATTTTGATCTCCCTTTCTCTCCTTTAATCTAGCATAGCGAACGACCTCTGACCACCAAAACTTCTGTTGTTCCACTTGTACGTTCTTCCTTTGTCTTCCTTCTCAATTCATGATTGTACAAAGCAATTGTAACTTCACTAAAAGTCACATCAACCTTCCTATGAACTAGAGTAATTTCAAAAAACTCAAACACCTCAAGAAGGGATCCCAACAACATCAAAACTAGATCTTCATCTCCAAATGTCACATCCAAATTCATTAAATCGGTAACTAACTAATTAAAACTGGTAATGTGATCATTTATAGTGGTACCCAAAATATAAGAGAAATAAAACAATCTCTTCTTCATATGAAGCTTATTTTGGTTACTTTTCTTTAGGAATTTCTTTTCTAATGCATTCCACAACTTAAATGCAGAAGTTTCTTTCGAGAAAGCATACTTTTATTTTCTGGAAAGACACGATTGAATTGTACCACATGCCAAACAATTTATAGTCTTCCAATTTTTCTCCTCAACATCATCTATTTTTTCTTCAATGGTGATATCAAGACCTTGTTGAAAAAGAGAGTCTTGAACTTCACTTGACCACATGCTGAAATGACCCATACTATAAAAAATCTCCACCGTAAATCTTGCATTTGTCACAGAAGTCCTTGCTAGAAGGGGTGAGGTAGAAGTTGTCGATGTGGTTTTTGCAGTCGTATCTTTGATTTCTGTTATTTCTGCTATAATTTTTATTCAACAGCTGTCAATGCGGAATCCCAATAGCCTAAGAAAAAAAAAATCTTTTCTGATGTGGAAGATCAAACTACGTTACAATCACAAAGCATACTAAGAAAAAACCTTAGTTCTTATACCAATTGTTGTGAAACTTGAGTAATCTCCACCAATAATAACTTCATCTTGAGTGCTATTTCTTAGGTGAATAGAGTGTGAATTTCTTATACATAATTTTCCTAGACATGTAATTTAATAGCACAATAATTCACTACAACTATACCTGACAATAGCTATTAAATAGACAAATAAAGAACATCAGAATTTAACGAGGTTCAACCAATTATGACTACTTCTTTGGACACTACTAAATTGATATTTCACCATTTTCAGGAAATAATACAAGTGAAATATTACAAAAGAGAGAAGAAAATATAATTTTTGGGATGTTTTTAACTAAAGAGGGGAGGCTGTTTTTATGGTTTTAGAAACCTCCACCATTCCCACACATTTTTTATGTGGGATTATGGAATGAGCCAAAATATTTGACCAACCACTAGAGTCAACATGCTCGAGATATGAATATTCTTTATATGCATGAGATCAAAATTAGCAAACAGCATATTTATTAGAGATTAATTGAAGATAATCTCCATCACTTAGGAAAAAAGGGTGAATTAGGTTGCAATCTTGATTATCAGTATGTTTGATATACATACGGGAAAATTAAACTTATTTTACATAAATACTCGATGTAAAACTCTCAATACTCCTCAAACTGGAGTATAGATATAGACAATGTCCAATTTGATATAAACTAAGATTTAATAAACAAATAAGCTAATTAGTCTATGTAATTAGTTCTTTAAATACAGTGTTTTCGTTGAATGAGAACCTACTTTTATATATTTCATCCTCTGTAATAGATTGCAGTATAAGCACTGTATAGGTTATTATGATAGTGAAGTGAAAGGAAGACAATGGCAGTAGAGAGTGGAGCAAGAGGCTGAAGATGATGACTAGGAATAAGAGGGAGAAGTTTACACACATGAAAGGAAGGAGAGACTATCGATTGGTTTAGTGTGAGAATAGATAGCTTACATGTGGAATAAGTCGATTGGGTAATGATTAACCGTATTTTACATAAAACTTAACTTGATTGCAGATACTGTTTTCACATGTTTGTTTGTGTTTTTATACACATTTAGCATAAGAAACTATTTACCGTAGATGCTGGAAGGGACATATTTTTGACTGGGAAGGCTGAATGCCGCCAAATTGACAACTCTTACTTACGGGGTCATTGCCATGCATTTGTAGATCTCTTGCACAAAGATAGCTGTGGAAGTTGACAGTCCCAAACCATGGGAGCAATTAACTGATCCACGTGATACCACCTGTGCTCAAGTTATTCATTCAACGCTTGAAGAATTAGGCAACAACTGGGTGCCCACGGGCACAACTAAGGAATGCAAAAGGCAGGGTAATGAATTTGGCATTCATGTCTGTTTGCATCAACGATAGGACTTTCATTCCGTGGTGTCGTTCTTTTCTTCTGTTTCTTTTATCTTTGGTTCAATATTATGTTCCAGTCCAGGTTTAAACAGTGTTATTATAGGTAGGGACTTGGATACACGGGTACCTACATTTCCAAATCTGCAACTTGAAGACCCATGTGAAAATGTACTGACAACCAAAGATGGCAATACTGTTACGAAGTTCCTTGAAAAACATTCAAAGAAAGACGGTGAGGGAACAGATAAAGGACTGTTGGAACTTAATGGTGATAATGGAGAATTCAGAAACCAAGTGGGTGACGTAATGAGCGTGACAAATATCAGTCCTGATCCTCAGATAGGAAGTGCGGTCTTTGGCATTGAAAATGATCTCTCCAAAGTGTCCAGTGCGAAAGATAAAGGCCTCTATCAAACTAAACAAATTCCTTCTCTGGAGCTCAGTCTGAAAAGGCTTAGAGATATTGGAGATACAGGGACTACTGCTCATGATCGGAATGTTCTCAGACATTCTGATTTCTCTGCATTCTCAAGGTACAAGGATTTGTTTAACATGGTAGATTTCACTTTCACAATCTCCCGTGCATCTAACGTATCATTCATTAACCTCCAAGAAGATAAAATTGACGGTTGAAGAATGTTCATTCCCTTTCAGGTACAATTCAACTTCCAATCCTAATCAGGCTCCAACAGGAAATGTTGGTAGTTGCTCTCCACTCGATAACAGTTCAGAGGCAGCAAAAACAGAATCATTGACGAATTTACATTCTAACTCGAATGGCACGCAGCCCAATCAGCGCTCAAATGGCAGTAGCAATAATAATGATATGGGCTCCACTACCAATAATGCTTTCAGGAAACTGATTGTACACTGTGACAAACCAGCCCCTAAGTCTGCAATTAAGAATATGCATTCATCTTCTGCATTTCAGCCTGTGCAAAATGGTCATACCCCTGCTGCTCACCCTCTGGGGCACGGTAAAGCCAATGCTGGAATCGATAACATGGTTTTGTCTCATTCCAGAGGAGTGAACCAGCAGGTTCGAGTGCAGCACCACCATCATCACTATCATAATCACCACCACCACGTGCATAATATGCCCCAGCAGCAGCAGCAGCAGCTGCCAGCCAACCATGATAATTTGTCTTTGAATAACATGGCTGCAGCAGCACCTCAATGTGGGTCTTCTACTGCTTTAAGCACAAACGTCAAAGGCAAAACTGGCTTCCAAAGTATAAATGCTGATGGTTCAGGAAGTGACCATGGAAGCAATGGACAAAATGGGAGCAGTGTTGCCTTAAATCCCAGAGGAGGAAAGATGGATGGTGAGAATGAGCTGGCTTGGAAAGGTGGAACAAATGGTGGAATTGGTTTGGGGAGCAGGAATGGTTTTGATAGGAACCGCTTTGCACAAAGAGAGGCTGCATTAAACAAATTCCGCCAGAAGAGAAAAGAGAGATGCTTTGAGAAGAAGGTAAGAGTAATTGCATTTTAGCAATCAACAAAATGACAAAGATGATTATCTGCTAATAATTTCCCCAAAGATAAGACAGGAAATTTTAGGTGTTCCGTTTCCAACTTTCTTCTTCTTAGCTAATATGTTCATAAGTGGGCTGATCCTTTTCCAGGTTCGATATCAAAGTAGAAAGAAACTGGCAGAACAGAGACCACGGATTCGAGGGCAGTTTGTGCGACAAGTGGGAAGAGAAAACAAAGACAAGGATGCATGTAGCTGACATTAACCTTATTTTCAGATTGTGGTCGAAGAATTCTTTTTAGCAACGAGGCTGGGCTGGCTGTGCCATTAGAGGCAGCTTACAGATTCCACAGGGACAGGCTTTTGGTGCTTGGCTGTGAAGAAATCAGAGAACTGTTATTATTAAGACTTAAATTTATTATTGGAGCAATGACTCAAGACATCCTTAGACTGGTCTGTATAATTATGATTGTATGATGGTGGGGTTGCCTGACTACTTTATTACAAGTAAACAGAAGGCAACCCTTGAAGGGGTAACCAACCTTCTCTAATAAAACAAACTCTTTGCATTGGCGTGCGATTGGCTTTGTAGAATCGTACGCATTCAATGGTACACAAAGTTAAATTTCCTACTTTAAGCAATGGTATATTAAAGTCTTTCCTTCTTGGGATTTTGCACAATCTCCCGTGCATCTAACGTATCATTCATTATCCTAGTCTCTGTGCATGCATGGCTATTATATACAAACTTTGACATTGTTATTGTTTTCTTTCTACGTATATATTTAGTTATATAATTGAATAAGTGTAGTCTTGTCTAGTGTTTGAAATTTCTGACCTTATGAACAATAAGTGCAGTCTTTTTGTAGATGTAATTATGTTAAAAAAAAAGCAGAATCCTATAAGAATGTTTCGGATTCTTTTTTTTAAACACAAGTAGTATAGAAAATTTTCAATCTCTACCACTTGAAAATCCTATACACTTAATTATTTCGTTAGTACATATACCCTACATCCACAAATCTCAAAAAAAAAAAAAAAAGATTCTGACAAGCCATTCATAAATCCTAAAAATCAATCAATATAGAAGGAAAGAATTAAAAAAAAAAAGAGTAAGGAAAGGAATAAAGAAAAAATGGAACCAACAAAAAATATAAACATGTTTTTGTCTAAAAATATGTTCAAATCCTTGATATAAACATGATTTACTTTTAACTTTAATTGTTATTCATTTTTATACTTAAATTTCTTTTCAGCAAACTAAATTATTGATTTTTTAAGATCTGATACTGTTATTATTGTACTGCTTCATAGAAAAGAGTAAGAAAAGTTGATCATAAAGAAGTTGATTTGGGGCATTAATTTCATACAGGTTAGAACACTATAAACTTCAAACTTAATTTTAAAATTATTCTTAGTGAAATGTTAAAAGATTTTATAGTATAATTTATTAAGTCGAGATGATCTTATTCTTATTATTAAAATATTTAAATATTCCAAACACTAAGTTGTTCAATTTAAACGATCACTGGAGAATCCAAGTACGTGCGACGCACTTGTTGGAAGGAATCAAGTAAAAAACACAGAAACCAAATATGGGTGGACTATGTTTCTGATGTAAATATCCAAGGCTACCAATTTAGGTCACATTTGATGTATCGACACAAACCCCTTCAGAACTCTCATTTTACGGCTCTGAAAGTCCAATATGGAAACAATGAGTCTGAAGTGTAGCAGTTAGTGTTCAATATGATTGCATAGTAATATACCACAGTAAACTTCCAATGTCGAATTTAAACCAGTGGGGTCAATAACTACCCGCAAAAATCAAATAGTGTGGTTAAAGTTCTCAACTGCAAAATTAACAGGATACATAATTATTAAGGCATCAGCCAATTCGTACAGCAATTTCTATCCCTAAGCTCGTTGTAGGCAATCAACCGCTCTTCCTTCCCAATGGTGTTTATATCACCTTCGCTGGAAGTCTTCTTTTCCATACAGATGATGACCAACCATCCAAAATTAGATTTTTTGCCTCCTCAAGTTCTACTTCCAGGATAGAAATATTCGACTACATTTTCCTTGACCTTAAAACGGAAATTGGGCGTTTTAGTCTTTAGGTTTCCCTTTCCATCAGACACTCCCCGGTTCAAAACTGTTAACTGCCACAGAAATAGTCATGAGAAAAACGAAGTTACAAGAAAGAAGCAGCTGCAATAGCATGAATCTAGCACACCATAACACTTGCAATCGGATTCTAGAAAACCAAGAGCTACAGTAATAAACAACAAACCAATGAATAGTCACAGATTTTGGAATGAGTTTTTATCTGAAATTCAATCCTATTGAAGGCTTGTGGGATTAATTAAATACAATCCAAAAGTTACCTGCCCATGCACATCAGCCGCCAAACCAGTTACTAGTGGCTCTATCTTGACCAAAACATCTGCAAGGTACTCCATTTGCAGTAGGAACGCACAATTCTCCACGCTTGAATAGATATCAGCATGATTAAGTGTCACTAGGGAACAACCCTATAATAGGAAGACATGTGAGTCAAAGAAACAACTTGCCTAAAAAATCACGAGGAAATAGACAAAAACAGCACATATGAAATGTCTTACAAATTCTGATGTTAAAGTCTGACAATAATGCAGGAAATCCAAAACAAGACCTGAAGAGCCATGAACTGCCACCTCTATAAGAGATATATCGTCAATCATGATAGTAATATAGTTTTTGTTGTTCTGTGGGAATGCACGTACAATTTGTAGTATCTTCCTAAACACTGCAACGAGCCAATCTTCGCTACTTTTATCTTCATTTTTATCTAGCCCAAAAACAGAAATCAAAAGACCTTTTCAGCCACAAAACCAGTCCCATAAGCACAAGAAGAAAAGAGCTAAGAAACAAGTAAACAAATTCATCAATATTTTAAGGATGTCACTAATCAGTCACATGGTAAAGCATACATTGCTACAGAAAACTAAATGTATGTGAACCAACCACTATTGTCAAGCTAACTTTCAGACATTTGCGTAGAAGAATCTACCGTCCAAAACGACCAAAAATTATACACATCATAAATAACAGAAATTAATCCCCAGAAGCAATTAAGAAGTTGTGAAATTTTTGAATTTTCTCACCTGGATACTGTAGTCTAAGCATATCAAAGAAGAGAAATCTGCCGTCATCTCTTTGGGCAGCCAAATTGCAACCCTGTTATGAGAAAAAAGAAACAAAAACCAGAAGCATTATAAGATAGGCAATGAAAGTGCAAGCACAAATATTAAAAGACAACTTTTACAGACGCATGCATTTCGACGTCAAGAAGCTCTGTATCATTGTAACTGCAACTATGCAATGATCCTAAACCAAAACCACAAGAAAAAGGAGGGAAAGCAACAATCCAAACCCACATAGCTCATATCATCGATGCAAACTAGAGTCATTTATTTACAATCCCAAACCACTCAAGTCCTCAATGAATAAATAAACAGATACGAGAAGTTGAACAGGGAACAGAAAGATATAGAGAGTACGAGTTTGCGAAGAATACGATCATAGTGAGAGAAAGGACGAGAAAAGGCGAGGAAGACAACGGCGTTGGAGGAATTGGGCACAAGTAATCGCTTTATGAGTTGGTGAAATACGAACGCTCCACTTGTCTCCACGCAGTCTTGTATTGTAATCACTTTGCCTCTCAAACCACATTCCTCATCTTCTAAACCTAACGCTTCATCCAGAAGATTTGAATTTCTATAGTCCATTTTTTCCCCCAATCTGAATTAGGGTTCGGATTTATGATCGCTGGGAGAAACCTACTTCTTTGGAGAAGTATGTTTTGGGCCACGTTCCTGATTCTACCCACTCAATTTTGGGAATGTGGTGTCTGTCTCCAAGCCGTCGGATCATTTGAGGTGTTTTGGTCAGATGATGATGCATACATGAGTCGGAAAAGACATCAAGTTCCACGTGTTTCAAATCATATATTATCTTTTTGGATTACGACGCCGATTTGTAATTCCAAAATAAATAAATATTGAAAATTTATAAGAATAACATGTTAAATGGATTACGTAAATAAATACATAAAATTACAAGAGTTCTTTAGTAAAACTCAAAAGACGTAGCGGTATGAGTGCAAAATAGATAAATATATAACAATCGTCTGAATTGAGCACACGCGCGTACACACACGCTTCTCTTCTTTTCTCTTCTTCCTTAACACTGTGAAGGAAGAGAGAGAGAGAGAGAGCAGATCATGGGCTGGTTTCTCTGTTCTGGAAATTCAAGAAAGAACGAAAAGAAGAAGAATAGGTCTGATGATCAGATCCCATCATCTTCAGGTGTGAATGCCACTTCTAAACTTTGATTCCATTTTTGCTAGCGCTCGCTTCATAATTTTAAACAATTCTATCATTTAAGATTCTACAATTCTCCACATTCATCAACTTTTTTTTCGAGCTATGAAATAAATATATTGAGCTGGATTGTACCCGTTTGTTACTATACAAATCAATGTAAACTTTTCAGTGTTGATGCTAATTTAAATGCAAGCTCTGCTTTGTGCGGAAGATGACTTAAATTCGGCCCCAATAATTTCTATCATGTTTGAAGCTCGTTTTTTTTTTATAATTTAAATTCGAAAGCTTCACCATCCGTCTTCAATATACTAAGGCCTCACGCTGTATATCCAGTGCTAATTTATTAAAAAATATCTTCTAGGTCTATGTATTTATGGGTAAATGAATAAAAAACACGGTTTGCACTTTAGGACGAGTGTCAGCTTGATTTGAGTAGTGGAATCAGACGATTATCTCTGGACTTATAGAAACGTAGCTCGTGAATTTACCTCTCTTTTTCCTTTGTGGTTTTTGAGTTTGTACAGGGAGTTGTGATTACTCAAGACCTTCGATTCTTCATCTCTGTTTTATTTCAGTGATAATTGCAGATTTTAAATAACTAATTATACTAGGGTCAGGCTCAGGCTTTTCCATTTTGATCTTTAAATAATTGGTTGAAGCTAGAAACGTATGTATCCTTTTTAATGTTTTCTATCAAATTTTCTTGAAATATTTTTTCATATTATTTTATTGTCCAATAATTCGAAGTTCTTTCAAATTTTGGGCAACTTTAAAATTTTGATTCCCTACAATTCAGAACTGTCTATATTTTTGCTGATGTTATGATAAGCAGCTTTAAATGCCTTTTCTGTCCAATTGTTTATGCAGATGAAGTGAAGGCAACCTTGACCTTGGATGTTAAGAAGGATAGTACTAAAGAGGGAGGCACTGATCATATTGCAGCACATACATTTACATTTCGTGAAATGGCTGTTGCAACAAAGAACTTCAGGGCAGACTGTCTTTTGGGTGAAGGAGGTTTTGGCCGAGTATATAAAGGAAGGCTGGAGAGTACCAATCAGGTTTTTAACTAGTAGGATTTCTCTTTTCATAATGAAAAGTTTCAAAGGGTTAATGCAATGTACCAAATCTATTTGTGTAGTTCTGGGTCAAACAATGCCTGTATATCCTTTATTGCCTTGTCATATTCCTTTATGAAATTTAGCTTCATCTGATGGAAAGTTATCCAGACAAAACTGTTTATGGACCTCTCCAGAAAATAAACGGAAGAACTGGAATAACTTGATGGCTGAAAGGATCAGAATGAACATTTGAGAAATTGACCTAATTACAAGAGAGCCCATTTAGCCAAAGACTAGTTTGCTTATTCAAATTTTATATTGAACTTGTATTCATTTTTGCGCATCATATATTGCTTCATTGCAAAAATAACGCTCCAAATGGCTACTTTTTGTGCCAGTATGGCTATCCCCACCATTTCGTGAGACTGCTCCTGTTAAGACTTCTGCAACTGTAGACTATACTATCCTCACCCTCACCCTCACCCTCATCCTGTGCTGCATGTGTGCTCATGGCCATCAACACATTAGCACTATTAAGGGCCATAACATATATGAAGGACAACATAATTCATGGAATGCCTCTCCAGATTTGCATCTCCATTTCTATTTCATCATTCTTGTGTTTTGAACTGTATGTAAGGAATTTTAGCTATAGCATACCCTGCTTCATGAAAATATTTTGGCCAGGGTGTCAAATCATACTTGGTCTGCATATCATCAGCAAGTCATGCTTGTTATAGGATCATATTGAAGCTATATATCTGCTTCTTGTTGTTACATATGAAATGGAGAATTAGGTAGTCAAATGCAGCAGAATTTAAGGTGCTGTGTCTCCTAATGGCATGTATAAATGTTTTCCTGTTCTGTCTCTTTTATTTTTTTTAGTCAAACTACAGTAAAATTGCTTTCTTCATCATAGGATCTCTTGATTGGTTATAAATATTATAGGCTTCTTTGTGGATTTTCTGGGCATGATTGACTTCTTGTAAGGCGTTATTTGTTTGATATGATGTAGGTTGTTGCAATTAAGCAACTTGATCGCAATGGGCTGCAAGGGAACAGAGAATTCCTTGTTGAAGTATTGATGTTAAGCCTACTTCACCATCCGAATCTTGTTAACTTGATTGGGTACTGTGCTGATGGAGATCAAAGACTTTTGGTTTATGAATACATGTCGTTAGGATCTCTGGAAGATCATCTACATGGTATGTTCACAACTTGATGATTTAGTTGCTATGCTGCAGAAGTTTCAGACCCCTTGTGTGTTTAACATGCTGGAATAAGTTGTGTTTAACATGCAGGAATGAAGATGGAAATTAGTTAATCAGTTGCGGAACTTAAATTTGTGAGATTTATTAAAATAACACATTGGGAAGACTTTGAGCCATATCATTTTTACAGCACTAACAAAAATGTTTAGTTCTCATATTAGGTATAGTTTGGGAAGCTTACAGATATTCTACATTTAAGTGATGCCTTTTGACTTATATTTTATTGCTGACTGAAAGTGATTTTTTTGCAAGTTTAGCTAGAATTTTAACATGCACCAGTAATTTTCTTCTATTGCATTTGTATTTTAGATCTACCACCTGATAGGAAACGACTTGAGTGGAATACAAGAATGAAAATAGCTGCTGGTGCTGCTAAGGGATTGGAGTATTTGCATGATAAAGCTAGCCCACCTGTGATATATCGCGATTTAAAATGCTCAAACATTTTGCTTGATGAAAATTATCATCCCAAGCTATCTGATTTTGGGTTGGCAAAATTGGGTCCTGTTGGAGACAATACCCATGTTTCCACTAGAGTTATGGGAACTTATGGATATTGTGCACCTGAATATGCAATGACGGGTCAACTTACACTAAAATCGGATGTATACAGTTTTGGTGTTGTGCTTCTTGAAATTATTACTGGGAGAAAAGCTATTGACAATTCTAGAGGCGGTGGTGAGCATAATCTTGTTGCATGGGTAAGTTCTGATTTGACATAGTTGTAGCTGATCATGGGGCAACTGCCAACTTTTTGCCCATAGGGATAGTTGCTGATTTATAAAGGTTGCTGAAGAGGTGTTACTGCATTGTATATTTGCAATTTTATGCCACTATTTACGTTGTGCAGTCCAACTGTTGCAATTGCTGTTTAAGTGTTTGAAACATATCCACGTTAGCAATGTAGTTAGTTTTCCTTGAATCTTGTCTGATGCTGTTAGCATGACACAGGCTCGTCCTTTGTTCAAAGATAGACGGAAATTTGCCCAAATGGCTGATCCGCTACTTCAGGGGCAATATCCTGTGAGGGGCTTGTATCAAGCTCTTGCTGTTGCTGCAATGTGTGTTCAGGAACAGCCTAACATGCGACCCCTCATAGCTGATGTAGTTACAGCTCTTACTTATCTAGCTTTCCAAAAGTATGATCCTGAAACTCAGCCAGTCCGCACAGGCTCCTCAACTCCTAGAATTAGAAGGGAACAGTGAAGTTGGTAGGAGAATTTGTAGAAGGAACAGTTTATAGGACTCATTCGATACTCAGGAGCCAATGATAGCATTGCAAGCTTCGTTGCTACGGGATGTCATCCTGTGAACAGGTTTATATCCATAATGAGCTCATTGGGATGTTCAGCAGCGTTCAATTCTCAGGTGCGCATAGAATGTTTTATGTGTGGAGTGGCAGTTGCACCCACGAGTTCTCTTTCCACAAGCTTTCCCCTTTTGGTTTCTCCATTTTATGATTATTTTTATTATTATTATAGGCGATAGCCGTCTCCCCAACCCGTGCATGTGCACAAATTTTTATGTATAATTGAGCTTGGGCTCTGTATCTAAATCTCCTCCAATACAATTGGTCCACCCCAATTATAGCGAATAGTTATGCCTGTACATCGGCTTGTGGAAATTTTGTCAAATGATTGTATGACTGCACTGCAGGCTCCGAGATAAGTTACACGTTTACAGAATTTCACTAGTTCTACAGCTATATACGGTGATAGGTGGCTCAAGAATAATGTTCTCTTATTATTATTATTTTCATCGTCTGTAAACTGGATAAGAGGTATTGTTGCGCAAACATTTTATAAGGCATACAGAAGTATCATATTCGACCAAAGGTTATACAATTGTTTCCTTTAAGGGTCTCCTGCTTCTTTTCTGTTTTTAACGTTCTTTTCACCTATAAAGACTATTATTACCACAGCTTAATGAATAAACAATAAATGGAAATAGCTCTATCTATCAACGGGACTGAAGAAAGAAGAAAAAGGAACTAATCTACACTCTGGAACATCCAATGGTACGCCAGAATTATCTACCAGGCTCTGCTCAATGGCTGGATTCTGTTCCCCAGTGGAAGACTTGCCATTTTCTGCCTCACCAACCTTAGCAGGTTTTCCCTGTTTTATCCACTCTATGTGCCAGGTTGTGCAGTTCTGAGAAGCAGTAAATTCATTTATAAGTAACTACGTCATCCCAATGGGTAAATAAGCACGAAAGTACAGACAGAGTTGGAGTCAAAAGGACAGGTGATAAAAGGTGGAAGAAGGACAATTAAAGAAATAAGGAATATGTGTTTGATGGAAGATATCAGTTTCAATTAATAATAAGTCCACTTCAATAAGGACCCACTCTCCACTACAATAGAAAAAGACGAAATATCCACACCTAAATAATTTACAACTGGTTTATAACTAAAGTTTAAGATGTTACTTACCTATAATTAAGGAAATAATGGAAAACAACAAATCATGGAAAACAACACATCATGGAATAAACTGACTTCCCATTGAATCGATCAACTCAAGAAAGTGGAGCTAATCATTGTCACGTGTTTGTTTACATTTTCTTCTTAAATAGACACGTAATGGCTTGAGTGTTGTATCAATACTTCTCCGCTGGAAATTTGACTTGTCCTCAAGTTGGAATGAAGGAAATTGATCAGCCAATATATCATAATTTTCCCAGGTTGCTTCTTCGGTAGGTCTGTCTCGCCATTCAATGAGTAATTCAAGAGTAGGGACTCCTCCTTCTATGACCCATCTGTAGCGCCCCCTTACCGTAGAGTATACACCGATACGCCCGTAGGTAATACCGATATATACCCTACGATGAGGGTGCACCACCAAACAATCGCATCCAAAATAAACTTCATGGCATCG
>JANJEY010000236.1:34274652-34300446 GCA_024703695.1 Erythroxylum cataractarum
TGTCCGTTAAACGGACAGCCTCGGGTGTAAAAACACCCCTTCCCTTGCCCGTGTCCGTTAAACGGACTTGCATGTCCATTTAACGGACATTTGCGAGCCATTTGGTACCATTTCACCCGTACCTGTCCGTTAAACCGACATGGCTGTCTTTTTAACAGACAGCTACGGGAAAGATGGTGCATTTTCGTATTTTTAGAGACCGATTCTCTTTTTGTGGTATTCATGAAAGTTGTAGATCTTGGTGTATAATTTTTAATGGTTCAAAAACGAAAGAAATCGGATTTATAAATCAAAGGTTATAGTGATCGCGCCAAAAGAGTTTCAAGCTCATTTAGGATGTGAACATACTTGATTCTTTTGGGCATAATTCCCTCATCCAACCTCCAATTGAGGTGAGGCTTAAACCATTAGATTTCTAAGACATAAATATTCCTATCCACAAAAAGTGGTATCTTTTGGAGTCAAATTGTAAAATTTTACATTGAAACAAGTGAGAGGTCGGTTTGGAGATAATATTTGAAGTATGAGCTCTTTTAGGTTTTTAAAACATAACTTGAGTTATACAACTCCTTTTAAGGTGATTCTTGTTGCAAAACGAACTTGAGGCTTAGGGATACAATTTATATGGAGAAGTCAACTTATGATTTTGAGGTTTACATAGTGTGCGCTCGCCACGAATGTAGAGTTACAACTAATGATCCTGCAAGGTAGTAAGCACAGGGTTTCAGGACTCCGGATTTTGGGCTCTGGAAACGGGCCCAATGGATATGGTATTTTCAGCAAGAGTAAGAGTGTTAAGTTATAAGTGGTTGGGGTCCGGGCTACGGATCGGGTTCCAACACATGCACAGTAACTTTTCTCTAAAATGCAATCTAAAGCCTTGTTTCCCTAAAGATGACTTCAAAAGTTAAAAATAAACAGGAGTGCTACCTGGTCCCTGTGCAGTTACTCATTTTCCTGTCCGTCACCTGTGGAGGAGAAAATGGGGGTGAGCTCGACGGCTCAGTGGGTAACAGTTTAATAACCAAGAAAAAGCAAGCAAAACTCTTTAACAATTATTTTTCAAAGCAAACTTTATAATAATCATTTTTGCCATAAAGAAATTCACAACATTTTCAATTGACCAAAAACATTCACAACAATCAACATAGACAAAGCAATATCACATAAGCACATAGAAGATGGTTTGATTGGATCCAAACGGAATGTACTACACATTCCCACGAAGCGGTCATGTGTAGCCGTGAACTTATGAGAGTCCGTGAGGAGCTCCAATGTCACTAGCGGGCAAGCGGGAGTAGCCTATGAACAGACAAGTGCATTTGACTCTTAAGGGACCACCACAAACCCAAAGAATCATGCATATCATATAATTCACATATATTTTCCAAAATGGCACTTTTCCAAAAGCAAAATACATTTTTTTGTTCAAAAACTCACTTTTTTTTCACTTGGCAAACAACTTTGCAAATAATTTCTCAATTTATTTTCATACAAAGGGCACATAATACAATTTTAAACCATCCTAAAAAGTAATAAATGCAAAATCGGTAACTTATTAGAAACCATTTAATTGCATTTATGACAAGAAATCCAATTAGTTTATTAACTCAATTATTAAAAAGTCACCCACCTTAAATCCTTTTGCTTTAAGCTTGGTCAATTTGCCTTCCCTCTAACTCCTCTTGCCTCTCTTGTCGTTCATTAAAACACAAAAATCCTCAACATAACATGAGATATCAAAATTGACAAATCTAAGGAAGCAAATGCATGAAATAGATCCCATATAACCATGCCCATGCTTTTCTTAAGCCAAAAGAACCAAAGCCCATCAAAAATTCCAAAACATTTTCCATACACTTACCTTAAAACTCCACCCACGAAATTCACTTCTTGCCTCTAATGGAAGATTAAACCTTCCCCTTCCTTTTTCCTTCTTAAAGAACTCTCAAAATCACTTTTGTAAAGCAAAAAATGTCAAAACCCTAACCTGTTCTTCTTCTTTTTCTCTTCTTTTCTCCACCGAAAGCTCACTCTCCCTTTTTTACTTGAAATTTTCGTAACTCTGCCTTCAAAAAAATGACCACAAGCCTTTTGTTTCCTTCCTTCATGTTTTAATGAATATAAAAAGACTAAAATACCCCTCCTTATAAGCTTTAAACCTTAACAACTTAAGTAAACTTCCCAAATTGACCTTGTATCATCTTATTCCTTTACTTTTACTAACACCATATAAAACTCTAATTTAATCTTAATCCCTCCATTTAATTTCCATTATCCTAAGCAATAAAACCTCAAATTATTTTAACCAAAAGCAATAAATCAAACTCAACCTCAAAATGAATTTACACAAGCTTATTTAATAAGAAAAAAGGGATCGGGGCCCAACATTCCAAGTGATGACATTTCCACTAAGAGTAAACACATAACCAGTAATGGATCTCCTTTTATCAAAATCAACTGCAAAATCTGAATCAACATAACCATTCACACTATCCTTACTCCTCCCAAACTCTAAACAACAAGTAGTTGTGCCACGTAAATACCTCAAAATCTATTTCACTGTTTACCAATGTTCTATACCATGAATAGACATATATCTACTGACAACATTAACTGCATATGAAATGTCAAAACGAGTACAAATCATAGCAAACATAATACTACCAATTGCATTAGAATAAGGAACATGTGAAATGCACTTAATATCCTTTTAAGATTGTGGTGATAAAGCAGTAGAGAATCTAAAATGAGCAGCAAGAGGGGTACTTACAAGTGTGGCATTTTTATGCCAAATCAATCTAGAACCTTTTCAATAAAACTCTTTTAAGTTAGATAAAGTTTATCTTTAGTTCTATTTCTCTAATTTCCATCCCCAAAATTTTATTAGGAGCCCCCAAATCTTTCATCTCAAATTCACCACTTAAATCTTCTTTTAACCTGTTGATCTCAGAAATATTCTTGGCAGCATTAAATATTCTTGGCAGCATTTCTAAAGTACATACAAATGTCATATTGTCTCCTTAAATAGCCAAACTCAATCTTAAAGGAATCAAACCGCTTATACCACTATCTAGGAGATTGCTTCAAACTATACAATGATATCTCTAACAAGCAAACATGGTCTTCTTTACCTTCAATCTCAAAACCTTCAGGTTGTTATATGTAGATATTCTCCTTAAGTTTACCATTTAAGAAGGTAGTTTTGACATCCAATTGTTCTAGCTCTAATTCATACATGGCAACTAAAGCAAACAAGACATGAATAGGGTTATTTTTAACAATAGGTGAGAAAATACCATTAAAGTCAATTCCATAAACCTAACTATAAGCCTTTTCAACTAATCGTACCTTGTATCTAGCATATTAAACACCTAGAATGCCTTCTTTCTACTTAAAGATCAATTTGCATCCAATAATCTTCTTGTATTTAGGGGTTTCACCAATTTTTGGGATCTATTTTTATGGAAAGACTCCACCTCTTCTTTGTATAGTCACTAACCATTTAGTTGAATCATCATAAGAAACTGCTTCTAAATATGTGGAAGGTTCACCAACATCATCAATTTCTTATGCCACAGCTAATGCATATGCAACATAATCTATATCAACTAATATTTGAGGTATTTCTCTCTCTCTCCTTGCCCTATGTGTAGCGATGGAATACCCCTCTTATGGTAATTCTTTTGTTTCAATGGTAGTAGGTAACTAAATTAGGTCTTGCTATAAGACATCATCCTTTGAAGGTTTTGTATCCTCAAATTCTGTAAGCTTAACTAGACTCTTCACGTCTGTGTCCAAAGAAATAGGAAGCTCCTTTCTTATGTGAAATATGAACATAAATTAGACAACCAAGCATCCTCAAATTAGAATAATCAGCAGGCTTACTAGACCATAATTCTTTTGGAGTTTTACAATCGATGGCTGTAGATGGAGAATGATTAATCAAGTAGCAAGTTGTAAAAGCTACCTCTACCTAGATATCTTTAGATAGGCCTGAATTGGATAACATGTAGTGGATTTTCTCTAACAAAGTTCTGTTCATACGCTCGGCTACACCATTCTATTGTGGAGACTCTCTAATAGTAAAGTGGCTGACAATACCTTCATCTTTGTAGAACTTATTAAATTCACTATCATAAAACTCCAACCCATTATCAGTGCAAAGATGTTTAATTTTTTTCCTGTTTCTTTTTTTACCAAAGCCTTCCACTGTTTGATGGTGTTAAATACACCATTCTTGTGTTTGACAAAATAAACCCAAACCCTTTTTAGAATAGTCATCAATGAAGGTAAGCATATACTGAGCACCATCTTTTGAAGGAACACGAGCATGTCCCCAAATGTTTGAATTAATATAATCCAAAATACCTTTCATTTTTTTATCGTAGTGTTGAAGCTAATTCTTTTCTGTTTGCCAAAAATACAGTGCTCACAAAATTATAACTTTAATGTACTTTGGCCACATAAAAGACCCTCTTACTCAAAACATCCAAACCTTTCTAACTTATGTGTCCTATCCTTATATGCCACAATTTATTGAAATTAGACTTTGATGAAGGAGATGAAGAGACCATAGTTGTGCTTCTAACAACAGATCCTTGTAATATATAGAATCTAACATTTTACCTCAAACCTTTCATCACAACAAGAACACCTTTTAGAACTTTTAAAACCCCATTTTCACCAATAAATTCAAGACCAGAAGTATCTAGCACACTCAAAGAAATAAGATTCTTCTTTAATTCAGGAACATGTCGCATTTCAATAAACGTTCTCACTACGTGATTAACCATACTAATTTTATGAGGGTAACCATCAACCATTAGAACAACTCCATTGTACATTGGTTAATAGGTAGAAAACTAATCCTTATTATAACATATATGAAAAGTGTAAACAGAATCTAAAATCAACCTTTGCATAGATTTGTAGTTATCCCTTATTACAGAGAGAACATCACATTCAAATTTTTCCTCTACAACACTGACTTCAGCAGGCTTGTCATCTTTCTTTTTCTGATCTCTATCTTTATTTTGTTGTCTGCTCTACAACTTGAAACATTTAGATTTAATGTGCCTTTTTTTGCGATAATTACAAGTCATATTCCTATGCTTGGATTTAGATCTAGATTTGGGTTTGTTATTGGTAGAATCCCTATTGGTTGACCTCCCTTTAATGATCAAGATTTTTATAGGACCATCACTACTTGATACAAGTTCTTTATCCATAAGCTCTTTTGAAAGTAATGCTAACTTAACCTTTTCAATGGTAAGCGTAGGCCTCCTAAAAATCGTAGTATCTTTAAAGTGCTTATATGAAGGAGGTAGTGAGTCCAACAACATAGGAGCTTTATCTTCTTCATCGTACCTGATATCCATATTGTAATAGCCAGTTTTTCATATTGAAGGAATAAAACCCTAGACTATTACATATAAGTCATATCATTAAGAATTTGTGAAATGCATTTCATTCATATGCATATCATTAGCATCCACACATGAATTATGATTTCTTACACATTGCAAAGATAGTATATGCAATCAATTGACATATTTCGAGGTATGAAAGGTTTAAAATGATCATGATGTAAATTGTGTATTTTGTATGCCTTGCATTTTGGTTCGATTGATTACAAGTAGTAAATTTGGAATTAATTAGTATAATTGGAAAATTGATGAATTAAAATGTATATTTGGTCTAGAAAAAATGCCAAATGGTAAGACAAATTGACACATAGAAAATTAAGATGACTAAGCCTATAATTGAGTGAAATTTGGCATAGATAAATGAGTGACATTTGGCATAGCTAATTAATTGGCAAATGGCATTGATCATTAAATGAAAAATGGCTTAGTATCAGTGTGACATTTGGCAATTTATTTATGGGACAAATGGAAGGCATACCTAGTGACATATGTCAAGGTAATAAAGTGACACCTAGCACCTAATGTGTCAAACTTCTATAGGAGTAGTTTCAACTTTGTTCATTATTCCCTTTTCCCTTACTCTCACCACTGAAACCCTCCCAACTTTTGCACCTTGCTTCCATTTCATTCATACTCACTACAAGATCCATTCAACAAAATATGCTCAAAGATAGCTATAATCTGCTTTCATTTTACCTTTGTTGGAAACATCCTACTTTCATCTTGTACTTAGATGATTTTAAATACATAGAGAGCTAAATTAGCTTCATCATTGAGGAGGAAATTTGAGCTAGAAAAAAGCACAAATAGACCGGTAGCATCTAGATATTGCCGGATCGACAAGTAATAGCTATTTTGGAGCGTACTAAGCACAAATAGAACAACACATCTAGACATTGTCGGATCGTCAAGGCAATAGCTATTCTGGAGTGTATTGTGAGTTAACCTAGATGTTTTCTCACTATATTTGAACTGTTTTTGATTAATTGTCAGATATTGAACTGTTACTAATATGATTATGATAATTCCATACATTAATGGTCTTAGGAGTTTGATATTTGAGACTATATTGGAAGTGTTTACAAATTGAATGTGCAATAGGAAATGTGTTCTACTGTATGTTGAATGCTGGACTCAGATTTGATGGATATGATAAATAGCTGTGCACATTGAATGAAAGTGATTGAAGATATAGTATGTGACTAGATGCATTTCATGGCATTGATATGCATAATCAGATAAAGGAGTTATGACTAGAGTGATTAGTCTGAAAAGAACTTGAAGCTCAAAAATGTGCACAAAGAGTCACAGGCTCAGTGATTAATGAGCCCGATATCTAATAAGAGATATAGGATAGTATCTGAAATGAGTCATGTATCTACAAAGGAATACCAGATAGTTAAATAGGCGCTCAGTCACAACAAAATAAAAATGATAGTGGAATCTCATGTACAATGCATATATATCTTTACATGTATCATGTGAATAATTGCAAAGAATGACTAAATTGAGTTGATTTCATGATATGTTATGTTTTTGTTCATATGGATGATATGAATGATTGAAATAAATGATTGGATTATTCTGAAATAATTATATGAAATGTTTGTATTCATAATGGGATGTATACTATGATCAGGTGGTATATGGGATTTGATTCTAAATGATGTAAGATATTGTTTGAACTGTGTTATACACTTGTGGTGTTCATGTTCTATTTTGAATGAGCAAATCGATAATAGTTCACTCATTGAGTACAAAAAACTTATCAAAATTGCAAATGTTGATTTTCAAGTACTGAGGAGACCTAGCTTTTAAGGTAATCTAATAGCACTCTAGTATTGTTAATTGTGGAAATAAGAAATGACTCAAAGGCCTGGTCAGCTGATGTCTGAGGAGTTTAGATAGAATGTGTTTGTATAGTTTCTCATTTCTTGTAGAACATTTTATATAGAACAGTAAACTCTAGGCTATTTTTGTAAAGACAATGTAAGCTTATGTTTGTGAATGAAATGAGGAAATTTAATCTTCTGAATACTTGTGTATTGTATGATGTCAAAATAAGTGAATATGATTGCTCTAACATGTCATTCTCATAGGGTATGTTTTTGAATATCCTCTGAATGTTCGGGCATATACTCTATGATAATGGGGTGTTACACATATTTTCCATATCCATCAGAATAGAAAGAAATTCATCAATATGTGACATTAGAGTTTACGATCAGTCATATTAATTGTGTACAAATGATGTCTTGCCACCAACTTTGTGCTAAGGGTTTTCATCATATATAATGACTCAAGAGTGCGCCATAAATATTTCATGGTCTTTTCAGTAATAACCTCACGCAGAACCTCATTTGACGAACATAAATGAATGGATGCTAGGGCTTTCTCATCTGCCTTTTGCTTTTACTCTTCAATCATCATCGTAGGCATCTCGTCCTTCCCTAATAAGGCTTTTTGTAACCCATGTTGTGTCAGGATTGAACTCTTAATTTACCACAAAGCAAAAATGTCATTACGAACATACTTCTCTATGACAAATTTTGTCGTAGCCATAGCTAATCCCAAATAAATTTAATTGGCTTTGGTATCATTTGTTATGATCAATCGAAAATTTATTTGAGATAAAATTGATTAGATGCAACAACAAAATTTTGATAAAATAGATAAGACATAAATTTATGTGATTCAGCGTTAGCCTATGTCCGTGGGCGAATGAAATAAAATCCACTAATAAATTAGAGAAATACAAAATAGGAATAAAATAAGACTCAACCCTGAAACTATAAACACCCAACTTGCTCACCACTCACAAAATGAATTATGGAATTATAGCACTCGAGAGCTCTCAAAACTTTCTTGAAATTAGCTCTTTCTAATTTTTTTCACCTCCTTATCTTAACAACCTAATACATATATATATAATGTGCTAAGTCGGTTTATTTGAAAGAAACGTAAAAAAAAAAGTAGCGAACTTTAATTGGCAAAATAAAAGATAGATAAAGCTAGCTTTGAATAAGTCGAGTGTCACATATTTACATAATAAATATATGTGCATTGACCACTATTTTCAAATTTATGAAAGATATGACTTTGCCAACTCAAAATTAAATATTGCTAGTTGTCATTATTTGCCATCTAATCACGACAAAGAAGTGAATTTAGCTGGTTGAAAGAATTTTAATGCCTCATTTGTCTTTTAAATTTTTTTAAGGTTTTCGGTGTCAAAAAGTGCCTCATATTTTTATGAAAAGAATCATATTTATTATCGGGTTGTTGTTGTAAATAACAAGGGGAAGTGGAAACTGCTACACAGATGATTGCTTTAACCATCCTCCAGGCTACACGAAACATCAGGTCATGCCTGCTATTCTTCTTGTATTTCTTCCGTTGTTGGGTTAATACCTCTTGTTTAGAATATGTTAGAGGAGAAAGTATGATTGAGTTCACCGAGACGTTAGCAGTAAAAATGGAAGTTCCTTACGCGGCAATTCTTAACCACCCACCTATACTTTTCTAGGAAATTGGGGAATATCCCTCTTGTTATGGGTATATATTTTGTCATATAAAATGTATATTTAACAGATATTTTTTACAAAGAAGATGATAAAAATATTAATTTCGAATTCAAGTTAAACCATTGTAAAATATTAAGCGGTTTGAAAAACCTAAAATTTAACAAATATATTAGAGTATTGCAAATTTTCAAATTCAATTGAAACGTTAGAAAACAGGTTTATCCACCTTAAGAATTATTCTACCAATAGAAATGATATTTTTGTTTGGTTGCCCACTAGGTGTCTTAGGAGGGTCCCAATTATAGAAAGACACCTTTAAGTCATCCACTCCTAGACTAATCCCTGCTCGAGTCGGATAGATCCCTTGCGGGAGATAAAACTCTTGTCCCAAGTTTTAAACTACATACACGAGAAATGATATATTATTAAACCTAAAATATCACTCAAAGCAAAGAGGAACAGGGAATCCTTTCTTTTATAAATTGTTTCTGAAATCCGAGTACATGTGAATTAATAATGTATGCATGCATATCTTCCACAACTTGTTGACTAACTAGTACAGCCTCCTCTGACCGAAAGTAGGGGACCATGGAAAGAGCTTCGGCTCATCAAATTGGAGTCAAGAAACAAAACTATAACTGTTATGTCGTCATGAAAATGTCTCCTCACACCACGATCAATCTTTTTCAAGTCCGAATACCTCATTTCTCTTTTTTTTGCTGCTTCCTCAAGTGCAGCTTTAAGAAGTCTCCTTGCTATTCCCTGCAGAAACCAACTTTGAAATTATCACGATGACTAGACTAGCTAACAAATAAACGGAATGCAGATGTGCCAACAAGGTAATGTATTCTGACTTTATTAGGATTGCCATCGTAAATACTATACAGATTTCAATTGCTTAAGAGCTAAAAATTTATTTTAAAAAATCCGACGATTCAATTTGACCATCAAACACCAATAACAAGAAGTCACATATATCAAAAGGGATTTTCAAATACAAAAGAACAAAAACCCTACATTACGTGGGCTATTGTGGACAATGTCTACTGCATCCTGATTGCTTAGATGCTCCCATAGCCCATCCGATGCAAATATTAGGAACTCATCGTCGGGTTGGAGTTTATGTACAGAAATTGTGGGCTCGGCTTGAAGAATTGGTTTATCAAACGATTCATGCAGTCTAAACTTAGGCAACAGGGGCTCCCTGTTGAATTCTGCCCTCTTCAGATAGGCGTCACCAATGGATCTTGAGACCTGCAGAAGCAACAATCTTCTGTCAGCATCTTAAGGTTTTCCAAGCAATAGACAGATTTTACAGTACACGCACCAAATATTCCAGTAATAGTTTCGAAGTGCAATATCATCATAGGCTTTTAATTCCAATTCACCAATTAGACACGTGAACCGTGCTTTTGCAATTAATTCCAATATACTTTATCAAGAAGAAATCACCAAGTACTTGCAAACTACCATAAATCAGTAAAATCTTAAGGTCATGACCTAAAAGAGATTATCGGGACTTATAATACTCCCCATGGCATATTGCAATTGATTTTTAACTAAAGACAACCCAATAGGACTTAAAACAGTCAACAAACAATTTGGAAAAGGATATCCACAAAGACATGCATGATGAAATCTGAAAAGTCACCTGAATCAGACCCTTCACACGCCACACCTTGTGCTTTAAAACCACAATCTGTGGATCATTGGGATGCAATGAATGCAGCTCATCTCTCACAGATTCCATGCATGCGTTGTGCTCATATGATAACTGCACAGCCTTGACCTCCTTAACAGTCCTCTGCAATCTCCCTAGCACCACTCGAGAATCTCCAGCATTTGCAATATATAGAAATCCACCACATACTATGCCAACCAAGCAACATGCACCAACAGAAGCAATTTGTGGCTTGTTCAGCCACTGCCTTTTGACTAGAGAAAGAAACTCCTCTTCTGTTGCCAAAAACGCTTTAGTCACAACATCTGCAGACATTCCATGATTCTCTGACGTGAATTCTGCACCATTAATAGCTGTCAAGTCAGTAAACACATGCATCAGCCATATGACCCTTGAAACATAAATTAGCACAGAGAAAATGAAAAAAATTAGACTTGATACAATCATTGAGAGAAGAAATATAAATATGTTAGGCAACGTAAACAAGTAAGAGATCACATTATAGATGAATCCATTGATGTTGTTCGATAAGTCAATAAAACTCAACAATTAAGGAAAGATAAACATACTCTTGATATTATTAAAGAGGTGCTCAGTAACAAACCGGGCAGCTTCAGGACCCCCATGCCCATCGTAGACTCCTACAAATGTTCCTTGAGGACCTGATTCAAGTGAGCTCATCGGCCCTGATTCAAGCTGGCTATAATCTTCAAGTACATTGTTGGCTTGAATTACAGCCATTGAGAATTCCCCATTCACATGATATCCTGAATCTTTGTACCATAACAAACCATCAGCCCTACCACCATTATCTCCACCTCTACTAGAATTTTCACCATTAACAGTAGGCCTCCAACAGGGAGGAACAATTTTCATCCAAGCTGTTGATACCATTGTTCACATGTCCTTTCCCAGATAACCTTGCAACCAAATTATTCCTCAAATGAAAACCTGTTTCAATATCCAATCTCGGTTCTTCTGTTAACTGGTTCTAAAAGTTTCAGAAATCAAACATTCATCAATGAATCTATATGGTCATAGATTTTGTCATAAAATCGAGAACCCAGAAAGCCATGAATAAAAACATCGAAGTAGGAGATCATCAACAAAATCACAAATTTCATTTTAAAAATGGACATGATAAAAGAAAGATCAATCCAAAAAAAGTAAACGCACCTCTCCAATGTGGAGATTAGAAGAAAAAAAAAGATGAAAAAAGCCCAGAAAAAAAATTGGCTGTGAGAATCAATAGAGAAAAGGGGATTTGGAATGTCCTCACAGAAGAATAGAAGGAAAGGGAAAAAAAAAAAAAAGGAGGTAGATCTGGAGACGGAAGATGTGACTGGTTATGAATTTGTGTTTCGAGGAAAACAAAAGAAGAAACAGAAGAAAGATTTTAGTTATAAGGCAAAGTATGGAGTTAATGAACGGCATGAGCATGAGCATGTTTTTAAGTTCTTTGTTTTAGGTGCTGAGTTGGCTTTCCTTTTTGAGTTATATTTGGTTTTCCATTTTGGAAATTTCGGGGATCCTTTTTCTCTGTTGACTTTGACCCCTAACAAACCCACTATTTTGGGCCTTCCCTTCCCTTCCCTCCCCTTTATAATTTTAGTAAAGTGAAACCATCACTTTATAATCCGCAGGTACATCTTCTATTTCGGTTAACATAATCCTGCTTTATTTTATATCATCTTATTTATATAAATTTTTTGATCTTACGTAAATATATGAATGAGATAGTATAGAGTAGGAACAAGGTAATCGGAATAGAAAATATGTTCCCTTATCTTTCAACCTTTCCTTTTTGGTGTCACAAATTACAAATTTTATTCCTATAATTTTTTGTCACAACATAACTAAACTTTTATGAAGCATCAAATCCTTATTTTAAGAAGGCTAGCCACTTCAAACATTCTCCCTCTTAGGGTGAATATTTTTTTCAATGTACCATAAAGTTATACAAATAGTATATCACTTCATTCACTTAGCATTAATATAAAATAACATATTAATAATTCATTTCAACTAAATTTTGGCAATTGTTATTCAATAAAATTAAATCTATAATTGTTAAATGAACAAAATGTTTTTTAATTAGTTGTCCCTTTTATTTTCACATAATGTATGTACAAAATTTGTATTTATTATAATGAAAAAAAGATAAACATTTACCAGCTCACAATTATTTAAGCAAAAATTAGATTAACTTAATATAGAATATAAGTTGCATGAAAGAGTGTTTGCAATATAAAACAACTTACTTTTATTCTCGTATTTAGAGAAAGCACTTTGATATTGCCTAGCAGTTACGGAGGAGGCTTCCATCTCTAGTTTAAATGGAACTTCAACAGTGGAGCTAGTACAAATTATAGTGATTCATTTATTGATAAGGTGACATTAGTCAACAAGGGGACAACATTTTGTGAATTATAAACAGGTGAACAATGTCATCCCTGACCACATGGCCATAAGATGTTAGTATCGTCAATTTATTGAAAGAATAAAGAATGCAAAAAAAGTGTTTGAATGTCAATGTAACTAAGTAATTTTGTGACGATTTTGTATGTGTTAACATGAAAGTATGCACCAGTATTTATAAATATTTGGACTAGTGATGATATTAATAAGATTGTATCTTATCATATCTTAGAAGATACAAAAAAATGATTAGCTAATAATCCTAGCTAAAGTAATTACAATGGAAATATAAGGTTATTAGGAAGATGATTTCCTGTTAACAGCCCCTACAAGCTCATGTTTATAAGGACATATTAAAGAAGTAGTGAAGGGTGCATAGATCTTTGATGGTAAAGGTACAACGAAGTTTATAAAGCATTGTTTGAATGCATTTCTATGAAGAGCTTGTCACTAAGATATAATCCACATAAATACAGAAGTGTCTACTTTAGATGAAATAAATCTAAGATTAACAAGTTTATGACTTAATTTGTGAAACCAACCTTTAGTATCCTGTTTGAGACCGTAAAGTATTTTGTGAAGACAACACACATAATAAGGATGATAAGGATTAATAAAGCCTATTGGTTGATGCATAAAAACAAGTTCTTGTAAGTTTCTATCTAAAAAAGCATTATTAACATCAATTTGATGAATAAACCAATTTTTAGCTAAGGTAAATGTAAGAACGAGGCAAATGGTGGTTACTTTGAAAATTACATTGAAACTGTCTATACAATGAAGACCGAAAGATTGGTGAAAACCTTTGGAACTAGGAGAGCTTTGTAGCTGAAAATATTTGTATTTGGAGGAGGAGGGACAAAGGACTAAGTTTCATTATAATGGAGAGTTTTGAACTCATCAAGAATCATTTGCTGCAACAAGGAAATTTGTTTGCATGAGTAAAATAAGTAGGGTTAATATTAGGTGAGGATGCAATAGTGGTGTTGTAAGTATCATGATCAGGAAACATTTTTAGTTTTTAAGTGTAGCCCCCAATGCAAGCAACCATTAGATGAGAGGATGATGGGGGTGGTTTATTGATGGGTAGTAGTGTTAAAGAAGAGTTTGCAAAAGAGGTATGCAATTCAGGAGTAGTGGAAACTTGTAACAGAATTATGTTGATCAAAAGTCTCATACAAAAATAGATCTTTTGAGTATTATGAATATTTGATAAAGATGTTTTTCTTTTTTTAGGCCTAATTTCTCATATTTATGAGAGAGATCATAAATATAGACAACATATTCCAAAGGTCTAAGAGTTGTCATGTTAGGTTTTCTACCCATCTACAACTCATACGAAGTACTTCTAACTAATTTTGTAGGCACTCAATTAAGTATATAAGTGGTTGTTAGCAATGCATCACCCTGATAGGTGATTAGTAAATTTGCTTATGTCATTATGGACCTAATCATTTTTAGTAAGACTCTATTATGTCTTTTTGTTACATTGTTTATTGTGGGGTTCTAGGAATAGTCAGCTGTCTATCTATTTCTTTTTCATTATATAGCATTTTGAACTTATCAGACAAATACACTACTTGATTAGTTCAAAATGCTTTTATCTTCCTTTCTAATTGTTTCTCAACTAAAATTAATGTACTTGATGAATCAACTTAATGCTCCTAATTTATAGAAATACACAAATTCACATCTTGCCCTTATATTCATTAGACCACAGATGTTAAAATGAACTAATTGCAATGGGTATAAAACTCATGTTCCATCTAAAAGGTTTTATAACCATTTTCCTAGCTAGACAATATTCACACATAAGTAAATCTATTTGCCTTAGAATACCTAATAGTCGCTCTTTAGCCAATCGACTTATTCGATTTTGATCAATATGAACTAGTTTACTTTGCCACAAGATTGCATAATTGTTGGAAGTACTAGATGATGTAATTAATGTATAACTAATATTATTAGTAGTAGCCACAACATTTAGTACAATAAAACCATCAAACATAAAAACATGACCATAACAAACAGTTCCAAGGTACAAATGCATTCCATCATTATTAGGAATGGCAATGGGCCAGACTAGGTTCGGACTACTTGTGGCCTGGTCCGACCCAACCAAAGAAGAAGACAACCAACCACGGGCAGCCTGAGGCCCAGCTTGAAAATTTTAATAATTTTAAATTTTTTAACAACATTTTAATATATTTTTATTTTAAAATTATCATATTTATTAAAAATATGTAGTTACAATAATATTGTTATAATTATTCCCTCCTTACAAATGAATTTAATTTCAATTTTATAATTTTATAATAACATTTAATTATAATATAAATGTAAAAAAGTTAATTGATGTTGTTGTTGTAAAATATATAATTTAAATAATATTTATTCACGTAACTTTTAGTTATTATTGATTTAATTATTATTTTTTTACTTGTATAAATATTATTGTATCTCCACAACAAAAGAAAATATAAAAACTTTTTTTATATCCACATTTGCATATAAAAGAATACAAATTTTAAATTATTGTAATAATATTGTCCTTCTACATTATATCTATTATTAAATAATCATTATAAAATTTATATTATTATTACCCATATTAAAATAAATTAATATCATAATTACTCTTAACGATTTTAAACTTTTATAATTTTATATTTCATATTTACACAGTGCATACATTCTGCATATATGTATTTATATAAATCTTAAAATGAATCAATCACTAATTCACTTTGTTATGCATATATGTATTTATATAAGTCTTAAAATGAATCAATCACTTTTGCACTACTAATATATCAATGACAAAAGAATATAAAAAGAATATAAAAGTAATTGTTGAGTCTTAAAAATAGATATTGATATAACTATTATTTTATTAAAACTACAATGCATTTTATAAATAATGTTGATAATTTGATACGTTTTTATAATTAACTATATATATTAAATATGTTATAAACAAATACATATATGTTTTTATAAACATATGCATATATGTTTGAATTCTAAAATTATTGTTAATCCTAATATTTCAATTTCAAAAGAATATAAAAATAATTGACTAATTGAGTTATAAAAACATATATTTATATAGCTCTTATATTGAAAAAAACTATTATTCTATTAAAACTAGAATACATTTCATAAATACTTTTGATAATTTGATACATTTTTATAAACTATTTTGTTTATTTAATAATTTATAAACATATACATATATTTGAATTCTTAAGTTATTTTTTAATCTAATATATCGATTTCAAAAGAATATAAAAGTAATTGAGTTATAAAAAAAATAGATTGATATAGCTATTATATTTAAAGAGATTACCATAATCATTATAATATGTAGCTATGATAATATTGTTATAATTATTCCTTACAAACAAGTGAATTTAATTTCAATTTTGTAATTTATATTATAATAATTAATTATAATGTAAATGTTACAAAACTACAAATTTAAAAGTGGTAAAGTTGAATTACTTAATTTGAATTTGGTTAAACATATGAATATATAAATAATTAATTAATTAGGAATTTTAATTCAATTGATTAAGAATTTGTAGGAAAATTCACTAAGTTAATTATAGTTAAGAATTTCAATTTTACTTAAATCATTTATTAATTATTAGAAAGGAGAAATGGTAAAACCAAATTCATTAACTATTTAACTATACCAATCATTACCATTCACAAATGATTATCTAAATCATTTTACAATAAATGATATAATTTACAAAAATTAAGATAATATGATGACATCATGATGGACAGATGAAGCTTGGACACTAGATACTGGTGACTGAGGTGAGAGAGCAACTAATCGTTGTACTTGTTGCTAGGATCGTTAACAGTTTGGATCAAATCATCTGTATGTACAAACATTATATTTAGTAATGTAATATTAAAATTAAAAGAATATTTAGAACATGGTAATATTTAATAAACAATAAATATACCTTCATCTTCATATATTTTATCAAAATAACATGCAATTGGTTGATTAATATTCAGCTCCTCTGCATTAATACCTGTGACTATATTAACAAAAATTAAAAACACAATATTAGGTAAGCTAATATAAAATATATATAAAATTGATATATTAAGAAGAAAAGAATTAACCATCAATATCTTCATTATTTAACCAACATTGGGCATACATAAGGGCTTCCACAATATCAAGATGAAGTCAAGCATGGTGAGGAGAAATAACCCAACCATTAGTACCAAAGGCAGACTCTGAACTACTCACCTTCAGTTTTGGGCACACAATGTTCAATTAAATATTTATCTAACTCCACCATTTTATAAGAAAACCGTGCTCTTTTCTCTTTCAAAAAACTTTTAAGAGAATGTGTCAATCTTTGGTTAGAAGATGAAATCGAACCTGAAACCGAACTGCCTACACTACTAAGATCCACAGTATGAGTTTTCTCCAATCTGAGTTGATAATCATTAAATAATTGATACCATAATTATTTAATGATATCTACATACTCTTGTGCTCAATCACCATATAATGCACCATAAATATATTCAACCCCGTCCATCTTGTATCTTAGGTCCAACACATTTAACACTGCAACAATATCTCCAATCTTATACCAATAAGATTTTAACTTATCCATCATCTGCTTCGCCATAGTTCGAATAATCTCATTAGATTTAAGCATCCATTATGATAAAGCATGCTTTATGTCTAACAGTGTGTTAAAGTAATATAACAAAGTTGGATATTTTGTTCCCAAGAACAATTCAATAGCATCATAGAATAATTCCAACTTCATGCAATGTTCTTTAGCCAAATCCCACTGATTTTTTGTTGGCATACAGGTATATTGAGAATCCCTATCTCTCATTCTCACAAACACCTCAGCATATAGGATTGCGACTCCATCATCTTCAAGGTTAAGTTCCATCTAGTCGGACAATCCAAAGCTAACTTCTTTGAACTCGAATTACATAAAATTTGTGCAGTTTCTTTATAATCCTCAACTCTTTTTGGTGTTGCCCTCCAATACAGAACACTATTCTGAATACAATCTATTGCTTCCCTTATCATCTTTAACCCATCCTTCACAATCAAGTTAAGAATATGGGCAAAACAATGTATATGAAATATCCTACTTCCAACTAATAAGGTCTCAATCCGCATCTTAATCTTCAACTTTTCCATCATAACATTATTGGTGCTACAATTGTCGACTGTGATGGTGGATATTTTGTTGTCGATGTTAAAATCCATTAAACATTCTCTCAACACAGTTGTCAATTTCTCACTTGTATGTGATGTCGACACAAAAATGAACCTATCATATGCAAATATTACCAAAATCAATCATAAATTCATAAAATAATGAAAAAGCAAATGATAACAATATTAAAGAGTATAAATTACCTCAAAAGTATATTGTAACGTCCAATCATTATCAACATATTGTGTTGTCACCACCAGATAACCATTCTTTTAGTTATCGACTGTACACACGTCCATTGTCATGGCAATTTGTAGTTCAAAACTCAACAATGTTCTTATTGTATCCCTCTTCTTATCCTTGTAGATTTTCAATATCTCCTTCTTCACTGTATTCCGACAAGGAAACTTAAAAGTCAGTTGCAATGAATAACAGAACATCCTAAAACTTTTACTTTCAACCACAGACAATGGAAGTTCATCTATAATAATCATTTTAGCCATAAAAAATTGTGAAATGTTGTTATCAAAAGTTGTTAGACTCACCTCATTCTTCCCTTTCATCAGGTTAGGGGTCACAAATCTAAAAATCATCTTCCTTCTAGTACATAAATCAATATGTCTCTTTAAATGAGACGTTCCACCTTTCAAAGCACTCGAATACAACTTAGGACAATACCTGCATTTTGTTTTTTGAATCCCATTCGTCAATAGAATTTTGTTAAAGTGAGCCCAAACTTCACTTTTATGTTGAGTTCTAGTTAAATCTCTATCCTAAATTGGTTCCTAAATAGAAGTTTCCACTTCTATCTCTGGTACTGGATTAGAACTCTCAACTAAAGGAATATGTGCATCCATCTAAAATAAAAAAACATATAAATACTTGAGGTCATAAATAATCGACATATAAATATTTGAGGTTATAAACAATCAAAATGAGCAATTAAGCTTATCATAGCAATTAAGCATATCATTATTAAAAACAAACAAAATACATGTTTAATGGAAATATAAATTATGTTAATATAAGAAGCAATGCCGAAATATCATATGCTTGTGTATTTAGTGGTCAAAAAATACATGTATAAATTATGTTAATATAAGAAGCATGTTATTATTCACAAACAATCAAAAGAATAATGGTTAAAGATTAGTATCACATGAACAATAAGAAAGATGGAGCTAGCAATAAAAAAGATGTCTTAAAATCACCATGTAGTGATTTTGTGTTGAATAAAAAAAAATAACATTAGATTTTAACAAGAATTGAGTGTGAGCATACTATTGGGCAATATATTACTGAGTTTAAGAGCATGTTTTGCTAAAATAAATTACAAATAGTCGAGCCTGTCATTCTTTAAGGATTTAGTTTCATGATCATTTTGATAATCTCACAGACAAACCATGCAAGCTTCCTCCCCTAACACGTGTTTCCAACAAATTTTATCGTACAATATCATGAAATGGAATAAGTCCAAGTTCAATAGTCAGAATACAATCATCTTTGGCTAGCAATAACCATTTCTGTATTAATGCAAATTTAGACCATAAAATTTCATATATAACTAACTAAAATGTATTCAAAAAATTAAAAAAGGACTATAACATATGACATATACATAGGTATTGATATGGCCCCATACCAGACATCTAAATCTTTATTCTATTAACTTCTTTTAATCAAAGCTCCATCAAACATATATAAGCCACCTCTACACTTTCACAACACAATAAAAATTGAATTTAGGACATATTTAAATTTGTGATAGAGTACATAATTAAAGTTTGAATATAAAGTCAAGACCGAATTTAGGACATATATAAATGTTGGGAAATCGAGTCAGGATCTGATCCGACCGCAGCGGAATAATCACAAAAATTATTCGAGACTTTTGATTTCTCCAAAAACAAGATCTATTTAATTCTATAAAATAATTAACAAAAATCATAATAAAGTGAAAATTTAATTCGTATCTTATTCTGAAGCTTGATCTTTATCTTAATGCATCCCTCGAACTGTTTTCGAAACCAATCCATCTTAATCACCGTAGCTACACAAGTGTCCGGCCTCTAACGGTATCCATAGAATGAGTTAAGAGAACTCTGTAACTCTTAGAGAGAGGGTTAAGCATGAAGTGTTAGCTCCATAGAGCTCAATCCTATTTATAATAAGCTTTGGATGTTTTAGTAATTTAATTGAAATTAAATATTAATTTCAATTAAACTTTAATTAAAATTATGCCTTAATAAGATTCAATATCTTATATTGATCTTTATTTATTAAATATCTCATCTTTAATAATAAAGTTTCCCAACCTTTATAATCAAGTCCAACTTAATTAAATAAACTTTGCTCTCTCCAACCCATTCTATATATGAGACCCATTAGGTTCCCAAATATGTTGGCAATGATTATAGATTATAATTCTAATCCATAATTAGAATTAGATAAATTAAAACTCCTTTTAATTTATCTTTAATTCTCCAATTAAACAAATTATAATCATAGATCAAGATTGACATCTAGCAACGCATCATGACTACCCAAATATTTAGGAATGTCAAAGTGGTTTTGACTGACCTTTCTGTGCATGAATTTTTTGTATAATTTAATCCTTTCATCAACCAATGTTCTAATTAGACATAGAGCATTGAATTAATGTCTACTCTATTTTGAGTCCAATTATATTAGTTCTTCGCCATTAGCCATTGATTCAATTAATGATATTTGAAATCTGTTTACAAAATATCATTCCATCTTGGCTAAGGATTTTTCGAATCAATATTAATCGCGAACAATGGAACACTCTCCCTAATTACTTTAGGGTGATGAATCCTATCTTGATCATTCAACTATCTCTATATAGTTCATGCTACATCCAATGACTACCGCTTAAACGACCTTTGATAAAATAGATCACGAGTAGTATCAAAACATAACAATCCTCATACAAGATAACTTTGATGACGTTAAGTCAAAATATCATTTATACATTCATCACAATGAGAATTTCATAGACGTACAAGTAATGTTTCAAATAGATTTCTCATATCGGGTATATTCAGTGAACTTATTCTCTAGCAAGCACCCACACGTTTGTTTAAGTATCTCTATACTTTAACCTATGAGATCGGCTACTTCCTTCATAAGGAAAAAACAAAATTTGTGCTAGTCTTTTTCTGTTTTATTAATTGCCAATCTTAATATAACAATGACTAGGATCATTTAGGAATATTAAATAAATGCAATATGAATCTCATAATTATAATCTCATTATAATTTCATTTACAATGTATAATTATTCCATGGACTTTATCATATACATCTAAACATGTACAAGATAAATATGCCTTTTAAATAATTTGGCACTAAACTACACCCAAAGCGATTGGCTATAGGGCATAAACCAACAATAAATTTGTTGGATAGAATACATAATTAACTTTTTATGACTGGTTATAAAGTATATCATCAGTTTGGCATTTCATCAAATAATCTGAGTGCATTATCCAATATTCTCATTATTCAATATAAAAAGTTCACAAATTACTCAATCAAATCACTATCATCCACTAAACCATAAGAATCTACAATCTAAACAATCAAATATTAATAACCAACCAAATTTGAGAAAATATATTACCTTAATAAGTTAGTTAGTGGCATTGGTGATGAGAACGACGAGGGGTGCAGTGTCAAACCAACAACAGTCAGCAAAAAAACAAACGCAGAATATAGAAGATGATACGTGACAGAGAAGAAGAATGGAAGAATCAGAAGAAGTGATTCACTAACGATTGAGGAAGAACAGAGAAGTGATGAACTGAAGAACTGAATTATGAAGAAGAATAACGATGTGAGTGACCTATATAACTATGTTTAGTGACTAAGAGAAGCAAAACGACATAGTTTTGCATCTTTTTTCTAAAGTTGATAAAAGTAAAACAACGTCATTTCGCTTAACGAAGTCATTTTGAATGGGTAAGTTTATGTCTTAATTATAACAAAATAACGTTATTTTGTTATAAACAAAGCAACGTCGTTTTGTCTGCTCAGGCTATGGGCCATAGGCTGAGTCAGTTGGCCCGAGCCTAGGCTCAGCTTGAACTCAATGGCCTATGGCTCATGGCCTAGTTTGACCAAGCCTGCCCGTTGACCAAGGGCTGGGTCATGTCAGGTCGAGTATTTTTTGTCATTATTAATCATTATAAAAGTTTACATAACACAAAGTTTAACTACTATCAACATAGAAAGAAGATTTTGTGGATTCTATAGAGCATACAACACTTTATCTAAAATGAGTGGTTAACTATTGCTCATGTCTAATTTGCATGTGTCAATCCCTAGTACCATCATTTTGGAATTGTCACCTACATAAAGTCATTTTATTCCATGTAAGATCTTCCAAAACTCTATATAAGCATCTCTGTATTATGCTATAGAGTTTATTGCTTCTGAATTTACAATCCCCAAATATGTCATTCAATCAGAAAAATAGAATAAGAAACATTCACTAAACAAATGTATACACTATAATGATATACCTTTTTAGACTCACTACAATCACAAATTAAGTGACCTTTATTGCCACAATTATAGCATTTGACAAGTTTCATACTTCTCTTTTTGAAGGGCCACTTATGCTTTCCATGTGGATTCCACTTACCTTCTCGGTATCCTGAGCAGAGTGGTAGTATCCCTTGTTATTTTTCCACTCAAGTCCAATATGATGCTTGCTATTCTTATTCACAACTTCGTGTGAGTTATAGCCAATTGTATACTTCAAAAGACATATTTGAGGCTTCCAAGCGCTCTTCTTTTAATATAAAATGCCTTACAACATTATCTATAGTCTTGATTCTCTTATTATGAGTTAGATAGATCTTCATTGTCTTCCAACTTTGAGGCAAAGAATGAATTACAACTTGCACTCGTTGCTCATTAGACAATTCATAACCAACGTCCCTCAACTTATATATCATGTTTGACATTTACCTCATATACTTATGCATTGTATGATCTGGGTGCTTCTTATATGTATCAAACTTGATAGTGAGAGACCGTATCTTGTTCATTAAGGTACCCCCAAATTATGTAGCTAATGCAGACCGTATGTCTTTAGCCGTTTCATATCATTGGAACTCACGATGTTATTGTCCATATTGCTCAGTAAAGTAATGTAAGCCAATGAGTTTTTCCTCATCCATAGCTTGTACACATCACGGTCCCTCTTATATTAGGTTGTATTTCCCTCCTCAGGAACATCTGTAGTTATATGCAATGACTCAAGAGTGTCTTGCTCCTCCAACACATATTGGATTTTCATGCTCCATATTTCATAGTTGTCATCGTTTAGTTTTTGACCCTTATTGTGTTCACTAACAATGTTCTACAAAGCATTAGCCATTGTTGAAACACTAAGTTTCTACAAAAAAAAAAACATATATTATGAACATCATTGTCATATAAATCGTGTAAAGAATGATCACTCAAATTTCAAATTCTTATGAAATCAAAATATCACATATATTGAAAAGACCTATCTCGGAGTTCCCCTTTTGCAACCTGAGTGGAGCCCACCTAGTGACCTCACGATAGCTCTCCAATCGATATCTAACTCAACTGAAGGGTTCCTGCAAGGCCAAGCCTTTTAATTGATAAAAAATTATACTTTAAAAATTAAAAGCGCAAATAATAGTGGCAAATTTTTTTATATAAAAATTTGACAGTATAACGACTGCTTTTCTAATATTCCCAAATTTTGAAAAGTTTCATAACACATTTTAAAACACTTATAGTATTTCATATAACATCTCAACTTCTAGAATGAGACCTCAAATCCACATCATAAGCAATCACAAACATATAATTTTCAACATTTTAAGAATGTCATTAAGGATCAAAGCCCTTATAGTTCATTAAGTAAAAGATATTTACAATCCTATAAATATTCACAAGATCACACTTTTGACCTTTCAAAAATAATTTAAAACACACCATATACATAACAAAAATGACACAAGCATAGTAGCACTCAATGATATCACTAATCATGTGGTGGGATCCCAACTACTGTAGCACCTGTACACATACCTGTGGTGGTTTATATAAAACCATAAAAATAAGGGTGAGTTAAATGAGCTTAATGAGTTTTAAATCATTTTACTAAAAATTAAACCTTTCATAACATCATAACTGAAATAATCTCATAAAATAAGAAAGCTCAAGGTAAAATAATTGCCACATGCATCATCAAATCTGGTCATAATAAAATATTTCGTAAAACACAATTTTGACTTTTTGAAATACTATTTCGAAACGCTTTTTGACATTAAACTAATAATATACAAGTTTCCACTTTCCTTTTTCCTTTTTATTTAAATAATAAACAGTGATGGTAATGAATTTTTTGAAAACTTTGATACTAAAAATAAGTCAACCACTAGAATTGGTACTATACGGTGCCTCTCAAAATACTTTTAAAATAAATAATGGCTGCATTATTATTGTCATAAATTGTCTTACTCAATATAGCCCACCACTAGTTTCTTTACCACACGGTACACTATACATAAAATCACAGAGCTTGTTTTGCATTGCTTAGCAGCTACTGTTTAACCATTATTTACGGATTTGGTTCTACAACGCTTACTCGCAATAGGTTGACCGCTATGAATCGTTAATGACAAAGCTGGTTCTGCATCGCTTACCCTTAAAAAGTTTGGCTAGCATTTTATATACTCCATACGTGTAGAGAATGACACAAACACTTTACTATCTGACTCATTCTCTCTTTATTTTTTCATTAATAATTCTAGATGCCCCTCAGACATTGCCATGGATTATTGGAATACTTTGACTGATATAATTACATGTAAAAACCCTAGTAGTGTACCATAGGTAAAAATAACTCATATATTTTCAATTCATCTTATTTTTGAAATTAATTATGGGAGGATTCATAATCATTCAATCTAATGCATAATTTAAAATCACATTTCATCAATTCTTTTGCACAGAATTTAGTCATATAAAAATTAAAATACACTCACAACTTGCTAGTTTCCTTTTCACCACTTTGAAGTCCTTTAGTTAGTTTTGTTTTCCGATCTAAAAACCTAATACGAATACATTCAACTCCTTAATACATTTTCCAATCAAATACACTATAAACTATGTCAACTTCATTAATTTCCACATACACTCTGTTGGCCCCTGAATTTTTTTTATTGAATAAGCATGATTTCAAATTTATTTTTGAGGTTTTGATTGATTAATTATTTTTTATTAGAGTTTAATTAGAATGTAAATGGTTGGGGGATTTTATTGTTTAGATTAATGGAATTAGAAGTTATTAAATGGAGAAATTAAGATTAAGTTAGAGTATTGTATGGTGTTAGTTAAATTGAAGGAATAAGATTATATAAGGGCAAAATGGGAAGATCGCTTAAGGTTAAAAGGTATAAGGCTTACAAGGAGGGTTAGATGGGTCTTTTTAGCTTCATTAAAAGGAAAGAAAGAAA
>JANJEY010000236.1:34378681-34390557 GCA_024703695.1 Erythroxylum cataractarum
GTAGGACTTCCCGCCCAAATGCTCCAATAGAGCTCTTCCCGCCTTCCAGATAAAACCTAGTGAAAACTTGTTTTATAAGAAATTCTTTGAAATAAGTTTGGATAAAGTTTTGTTAAAACAGAAAGTGAGGGATGTCCTAACCGCCTATGCCATTGTAGAATTTCCTTATTAATCACATCATTTTCAAAAGATGTTTAATGTGCAACTGTCAGGCGCTCTTCTTCCAAGACAGATAAGAGATCTTGTAGTCTAACAGTTCCAATCCTTTACGCTATGTGAAGGTCCTGAAGAACACAATAGTCAGGAAAAAATTCAAGTTTGCAATTAAGGTCCTTAGTGATAGAACTGACAGAGTGAAGATTAATAGGAAAACAGGGTACGTGAAGTACTGAGGATAGGGTTATATTAGATTACAATTAATAAAACATGTAACAGATACGAAAGTAAAAGATCCATACGCTATCCTAACATTATCCCTGTTGTTTCCATAAGAGTATGTTAAAAATTTCTTTTGAGAGCCTGTCATATGTCTATTAGCTCCAGAGTCTATAATCTAAGGATTATCTTTAGAATTGTAGTGCTCGATAGTTGATTTAGCAACGTTTGATACACCAACTGTGGAAGTAGAGTCTGTTTTTAAGAGAAGTTGTCTTAAGGCCTGAAGTTCCTCATTGGATAATCCCCCAGCTAAAAATGTTTCAGACACTTCATTTCCATCGGCCAAGTGAACCTAACCCCTTACCACTGATTAGGCCTTCCATGCAATTTCCAATAGATTTCTTAAGTATGTCTTGATTTTCCACAGTAATCACAATGTGAGTTATCCTTATTAGATGAGGTATTTGCAGGTTTCGGTTTTTGGTAGAACTTGTTACTAATCCTACTTTGTCAATGATAGGTGTATGTAGCATAACACTTCGCCTACTTTCTTGTTGTTATACTAGAGAATGTGCGAGCAGAATGAAAGGGAAAGGATCTTTTCTAAGTATTACACCTCTTATATGATCATACTATGGGTTAAGACCTAATAAAAAATCAAATACCAGTTCTTTTTTGATCATTTTATGGAATCTAGCAACATCTTTTGAGCATTCTGTTTGAAAGTCCTGATAATAGTCAAATTCTTGCCATAATCCACATAACTCTGCAAAACACTGTGATATAGTTATATCTCTTTGCTTCCTGTTGTGCAATTTATTATGAAGATCAAAATTTTGAGCCTTATTACTTATTTTAGAACAGGTCAGAGAAGCAGCTTTCCGTATCTTTGCTGCTAAGTCAAGTAGCAAGTATGTCTGAGCAATCTCCAGCTTCATTGGATTTATGAGCCAAGACATGACGAGAGAATTCTTGAACTCCCACTGATTATAATCAGAATTATTAACATCGAGTCTCTTATTATCATCATCAATGTAACCCAGTAATCCTCTAGCTTTGATGAACAACAAACAAGATATTGACCAAGCAAGATAATTAGTTCCATCAAGTTTTATGGGACTGATTTGTAGTGAAGGATTATCGAAACTCGACATAATCACCTTCTTTTCCTCCATCTTCTTTATTATTAATCAGGACATCCAATAACAAATATGCCAATAGAGTAAATAGAATATGTCCGAAAAAGTGTTTTTGGTAGGCAGAAAAATACCAGACAAACCAGAAACAAAATGAATCGAAGAGAAGCAAGATAGCAAGGGTACCGGTAGAAGGTAAGAGGTGCATCTGACACCACCAGAGTAAAGGCAAGAGGCCAGCGACACTGGTGGAGAAAGAACTGTGGCAAAACATCGGTCAAAGGGTGGCGTGTGGTGCTCACGCGTGGTGACAACGGAGAGACTTTAGCAGTGCATGGTAGCGCGTGTGGTGCAGTTGATGTTAGATCTTTCACGATATGGGTCGCCGGTCATAGTTGAAGCAATCTAGGTGAGTGGAACACAGTTGCTTTTGGGCGAGTTTACTCAGCCAGTGTTTATTCCTTGTTTGGAACGAACAGTCAGAGAAAAAATTGCCCTAAATCAGATAAGGCTCTGATACCATATTGAATGTGTTGAATGTTGAAAAATAATATGTATTCTATATCATTGTGTCCATAGGAACAAGGTTTTTATACAAATTTCCTAGGACTATTTAGGAGGTAATCTAGCTATTAACTCTAAGAAATCTCTTAATTATTGGAGATATTATAGGTGTAATTATAACAATATCAATGCTAGTAATCTGTAGTCAACAACCTCTTATATAGATGATAAGAAGTAAGGCACAATTTTATGAGAATTCCTCTCTGACATGCTCAAATTTTAAGTTTGATTGTAAAAAGTAATCAATAATTTGACATGCTCAGTAAGACCATGATGGTGGATATGAGGAATGGAAAAGAAGTTGTTATGCCTCCAACCCTAGAGGAAGAATACCCTATTACAATAGCGAATGAAGGCTTTATATCCCAAATGATTGAAAATATAGAGAAGGCATCACCGCCTTCAACTAAGTCTGCAGTTAGTGAGAATTCAAAATCAACATAGATATCCACAAGAAATGATGTTGTTTATGCAAATGATATTTTAAAGTTAAAGTCCAATTTGACCTTTATGATTGAAGTAATTGAAATATTGACTGAAAAGACAAAAAAAAATTGATCGCTTCAACACAGATTGCTAAGTTGAATTCTCCCTCTCTAATAAGATAGATTTCTAAAGGGTACGGGAATAGCTTACACCAAATGTGATGGAAGTTGGCAAGTGTAATCATCCTCTACCTTCTTCTATGGAAGAGATATGTTTCACCTTATAAAAGGGTTGATATTCTTGTTGCCCCTTTACATATTAACCCTAGAAATGGTCAAAAAGTTGTCATAATTTAAGCCTTTAGAAGATATAGATTTGGTTTTGAAGTTGAAATTAATACACCGAGTTAGAACCTAGGGGCGACTTTTTAGCTATAGAATTTTCTATTATTTCTTCTCCATAGATGAGATTTCAAGTTGTTATTAAAGTTGTTAGAGAAGATGTTCAAGAACTATATGGACTTGGCTTGAGATAGATAGGCCACCTAGAATTTCATAAGCTTAATCTGGAGCACATTGACCATGAGGATCCTTATCCTAATGGCCATAAATTTCTTAATTTCACTTTGTTTTATAGTGAAGATGGTCTATCAACTATTAAGCACATAATAGGTGTAACTTATAGTGTATTTTCTATGATTTATTGTAATCCAAAAAAATTTTATTACACATAATATACCAATAAGGAGAAAATCATATAAAAGTATAAATTGAGCTTAAAAAAAGCTCAAGTTTATTTCTCTCTTAAACTCTTTTCCCTATAGGTTACTATTCACTCCCAACTTTCGACACTCATACCTTCACTATCTGGCCACTATTTTCAATGATCTAAGGCTCTACAAAAAGCTCTTGAGACATTTTACATACCCCTAAACTTGTTTCTTCCAAAAACGACCCAAATTTGGGAAATCACGATTGGAAGTTTTGGTTCATTTAGGTAAGTCACCGATCTCTTACTTTAGTCATTTTTTGGTGAAACTAACACCATCATCGTGTCTAGCAGCCCTAAAAACGTAGGAAAGGAGGAAAACTTAACGTCAATCAGACCAATTTACCGGTGAATAAAAATAGATTAACTCTGAGCTTTAAACCTTCGATTCTCACAAACTAGGAGGAGTTTCTACACGAGACTAGGGCCACTGGATTCCTGGAGGTGAGCTCGTTATTTCTGAGTGGGTGATGAATGTCACTGCCCTCCAATGCATGGGGTCAGTAGTGATTTTCTAACAAGCTCAAAAATAATTGGAGATAATTTTAAAATTTCCAAAATATTATGTAGATCGATTTTCATAAAAGCAATATGTTGAAATTCTTCATAGTTTGTGAGATAAAAATTTAAAAAGGTTATGTTCTTATAGAAATGCATGAAATTGATTAAATAGAGTTTTTTTATTATAATTGAGAATATCTTGATGTGTTGAGTATAAATGAGGGTGCATGGTTAGAAGTTGGTATACTTGAATTATCATTGGATTTATGCGTTGTAAATGTGGACTCAATTGGACATGGACATGCAGTTTGGAGGCCTAAATTGAGCTGTGATTACAGGTAGTTATTAAAGTGTCATTTAATTGTAGGAATGGGATGTCCATTTTACAGAGGAAACTTTGCCAAATTTTCAGTATGCTCTTTGTAAAACATGACATCGTCATTTTTAAATAGAAAATACAGGCCTTAATATTGAGTTATGGTTTTATTCTCGGAGTGTCTAAAATTAGTTTAGGTTTTAAATCCTAATGGTTATTCCTACTTTTCTTTCTATAAATCAATCAAGGGCAGAACCCTCCACTTTGAAAAACTAGGTTAGCCCCAAAGGAGTGCATTCTACCTGTGAGTTAATATTCATGGTTATGAACATACATTAGAATTCATTCTCATATTCATCATGAAAATTACCATCATTATCATGTGTATGCATGGCATTCATACTTATGGATTGACATATGTATACACGTATTTTGTTGTGAAATGTTGTGTTCGTTTTGATATGTGACGATGTGGAGGATTAAGTTACCTGGTGGGTATCTCTAGGTTGTGCATACAATCAGTCACTAGTCAAGTATAGATTTGGGTTAGTATTAGGTCTATTGATTGAGATATGACGTAGTTGGAATGGTTCGGTCGAGCTTGCACTCGGATGCCAACCGATATATAGTACATGAGAAGTAGCATGATTATGGTGATTTGATCAAGCTTGCTCTAAAATGGCAATCATGTTGTAGTGAGGCTATGGTAGTTCGGTTAAGTGTGGCTCTTAAACGACAGTCCACTACATTGGACTAAATGACCCATATGGATCAAAAGAGCCCTTATGTTGGGACCGGATTCCAAAACCGGACCCCAACCGAAAAAACTGAAAACAGAAAGAGAAATAAAAAGGGCGAAAACAAATCCAAAGTAAACTCGTACGGAAGCTAATGAAAGAAATCAAATCCGAAAGAACGGAACACAAACGAAAATGGGCCAAAAGCAAACGAAACCAAATCAGAAGCGCGTGGAAACGAAAACTCGGAATCACAAAGTAGACAGAAACTAAAGGAAATTGAATTGGCTCGGAATTAAAGCAACCAAATGGTTTAATCGAACTGAAACAAATTTCTGACATCCGATACGCGGACCTAATAAAAGAACATGCATTGGAAACCCTAAAGACACACTCGGTCTAAACCAATCCAAAACTGGTATTTTTTTTTCTCTTTTTCATTTTATTCATCTTTATTCAATCTCATACAAAGCAAATCAATTCTCCATTTGGAAATTCATCCTTAATCAAATCTCAATTCATAAAAATTCTTCTTATACAATCATATCCCATCATTTTAAACTCTTGCTTTTCATTTGTGATAAAAACCCACACATGTCAAAAAATCCACAATTTATATACAAATAAGCAATTCAATATCTCAATTCCAGCAACACAATTCATCGGACCTCCTGTCCGGAATCTAAACACAATTAATCTCGTTCATAATCATATGCAATTTATATACAAAACCATAATTCACTTTTCTATTCTATTTACACATCCATAATTCATTTACATACTCCAAAAGGAATACATCACCAAACAAAAGTGGCAATTTCAAGCCACGATACAACATCAATTCCAAAATCTGAAAATACACAAGAATATAATAATTCCAAAATCTTTCACAAAAGTATAAAATCTTATTCTTACAAACAATGAACTTAACCCTACAATATAAATACAAATGAACAGACGTCATCACTTTCTTTCATCCGGTCTCCTTTTTGATACTTGGAGATGGGGATGAAAGGAGGTGAGCTTTACAGCTCGTGGATAACATGTTTATAAATCAAAAAAATAAGCAAAAATTATTTTTCAAAACTTTTGTCATTTCATCAAATCTCATGGTAGAAATTTGACAAAAAGCTTATTTCTCAAACTTTTCCACTTCTCAAATCATTCATAATCAATTTTAAAAATTTTACGGTTGAAAACCTTAAATGTTTATTTCTCCAGAATCTCAAAATTTTCACAATTCATGAACAATTCCAAAACATGAATGCAGCACATTATAACACACATAAGCATATAACACATCAAAATTTTAGTTTGGGTCGGTCTAGAAACAGAACGTACTGCACATTCTAGCATAGTGGTCCTGTGCAGCCGTGAACAGAACGTACTACATCTTCCCGCATAGCGGTCCGGTGTAGCCGTGAACTTATGGGAGTCCTTAACGGAGCTCCAATGTCACTAGCGGGTAGGTCGGCAAAGCCTCGACAAGTGTACTTGACCCTCTTATGGGACATAACCAAACTCACATAACAAACAATTCACACTTGAAAATAGCACATTTCGAAAATTCAGTTTCCATATCATTTCATATTTCATACAAATGTCATTCACAATTTCACTTAAAATTCACATAACAATATTTCAATCACACAAAGAATGCAACATTTTAGAAATATTTTTGAATCAATCAAACAATCATTCAAATGCATCAATTTTATCAAATTATTCAAAACAATGAATTTAACCATTCGAAAACAATAATTTGAAAACCCTTTCACTTTCTTGATTTTTCGAAAACACATACATAGCTTATAATTCAAATTATAAACATGGTACCCACCTCATATCCATGCTTGGAACTTGTTCAAAGCCTCAATTTCTTCATTGCTTCTATTAAATTCCTTAATTCATGACAAAAATCCCTAATTAATAAACATCCGAAATTGAACAATTTATACTATGTAATCACCAAAATTAACTTTAGAAATCACAAACTCATAACATTCTTAAGCTATCTAAACCAAAATCCCTTTAAAAATTCAAAGATCAAAATCTCTTCTTAACTTAAATCTTCTCCAATTTCGAAATTTCTTAGCTCATATTGGAGCTCTCATCTTCTTCCATCTTTTTCCCTCTTGGAGCATCTTTAAAATCTTTCTTGAAGACCCATAAAAATTAAAACCTAGCATATTTTTCTTCTTCTCCTTTCTTTCCAACGAAAGCTCACCCTCTTGTCTCTTCTTTCTTCTTTCATTTCTTTCTAACTTAAACAAATTCGTGCTTCTCCTCTTCTTAAACGACAGCCCACTCTTCTTACATTTAATGAATGCAAAGTGACCATTATGCCCTTACATATGTGCCTTATAACTTAAAACCTTAAGTGTTCTTCCAAGTTTGCCCCTAAAATTCATTTTAATACATGCTTACATTAGGACATTTTTCTTACCATCAAATTGAAGGAATTTGCTAAAACTTCCTTCTAGAGAAATATTCCTCATTGTCTCAATTTTATAATGACACCAAAATCATTTAATTCGGTTCTCTACTCCAAAAGTTATATTCCAAACATTTCAAACTATTCTTATGCTAAAACATTTTCCTGGGATTTATTTCTATCCAAAAATTGACATTCTTAGAGACTAAATTGAAACTCAATTTATTTGTAGTCATATCTCTCTAGTTTAATACAAATCAAGAATCACCTCATTTGGATGACTAGAGCAAAAGTTATGGCCAAAATTCTTTCAGCTCTTACTAATCCAAGACTGCACACTAAACCCGACTTCAATTCAGAAATTGAAAGTCTTAGGAGCTAAATTGAAATTCAAATCCTTCATATGAATTGTATCCCCATGTCTTTATTTTATTTTGCAATAAGAATCAACTCAATTGGATCTCCACAGACCAAGAATTTACCAAAATACTTGACCATATTCAGAAAATTTCCCAACTCACTTTGATAATATCGAGGATCAATCATCCTCAATTTAATATAAAAAATCCACAATTTTCCATGTACAGATATAGAGATGTCTTAGGAATCTAACGCTTCAAAAACCAAGTCAATCGGATGTCGGACGGAAAAGATATAAGCAAAAGAGTGAGAGAGGATCAGATTAGGTCAGGCAAAACAAAATGGTCGGATCGGTCGGCCAAAACGGAAGGTCAATCGGTCGGCCAAAACAAAGGGGTCGGTCGGTCGACCAAAATAGAAGATCGATCGGTCTGCCAAAACAAAGGGTCGATCGGTCGGCCAAAACAAAAGGTCAGTCGGTCGACCAAAACAAAAGGTCGATCGGTCGATCAAAACAAAAGGTCTATCGGTCGGCCAAAACAAAGGGTCAATCGGTCGATCAAAACAAAAGGTCGGTCGGTCGACCAAAACAGAAGGTCGATCGGTCAGCCAAAATAGAAGGTCTATCAGTCGGCCAAAACAAAAGGTCGGTCGGTCGGCCAAAACAGAAGGTCGATCCAAAACACATACCTGACTTTCCAGAATTCATAACGTTTTACAAAGAAGTCCAAAATTCTCAAACTTGGTATCAAAAGAAAGATAAAATGAAGCTCTACAACTTCCATGAAGAATTATAAAACCAATTCCATCTCTAAAGGGGTAAAAATCCCACTCAAATTTTCTGTCCAATTTAAGTCTCCCTAAACAGTATCACAACTTCTAAAATTTCTAACTTTCAGCTCCAAGTTTCAAAAATGTCATACTTTATATCAATGAAAAGATCAAAATGCAACCTACAACGTTCATGAAGGACAAAAAGATAAATTTGGCTTCTAAGGGAGTCAAAAACTACTTCAACATTCCTGTCCACTAATACTCTTCCCAAACAGTAATAGCAACTTGTAAAAATCTTAACTTCCTATATCATAGCCCAATATTTTCATACTTTACATCAATGTAAAGATCAAAACATAATATAAAACTTCCATGAAGAACTTCAAAGCAATTTCAACCTCTAACTAGGTCAATTTTTCAATCAAAGTTTTTGCCAGAAATTTGTCATCCTAACACAACATCCAAACTTCCAAATTCCATATCTTTCAATTCCCATATCCACAAATAACATATTATACATCATTTAAAATCTATGCAAATTCTCTATAACTTTCATGTAGACCACTTAACTCTAATTCAAAATATATTAGTCCAGAATTTGCCTCAAAGCACAGCACACAACCTACATTTAATGGACAATTTTTCAAAAGCAAAGCAAAATATACTTAATTTCTAATAATCATAACTTTCAATCACGATATCAAAAAATGTCATACTTTATGGAGATAGAAAGCTTTTAACAAAATCTACAACTTTTATGAAGATCATTTGATCAAAATCTGCCCAGATCAAGCCAGAAAAATTTACAAAGACTTCAGCCTAAAAAGTCAACTCTGCTACTATTTATCCCCAAAAAGTCAAAATTTCTTAATTATCCAAATTCTCACACTTTTTACTATTTATTTCTTGCTTTTCAACTTCAATTTCAATCAACTCATTCACTTTAACTTTCAATACCCATACAAGTCTACTCAAATCTCAAAGCCATCAAAACCAATCAATTCTTTTCTCATCAATTTCCTTAAAGCACAATAGCACCCATAACATAATACATATACAAAAACACTCATTTCATATATTTAATATTTCTAAATTTCACCAAAAGATCGGGGTCCAACAAATATTATCTCGTGTTATTTTCAATTTCTCAATTGACTCACCTTTCTTAAATGATCTTTTCCATTCTTTAGATTTCCTCATATTTCACATTGGCTTATTCTAATGTTGCTCATTCATACTAGTTTCTCCTCACATTTCAATTTATTGGTAGTTTAACTTCCTGCTTTGGTAACACATTCATCATAATCTAATTTATATCTCTTCACATATTCTCATAGAATATAGTGTGGATCTAAGTTATCCTCACATTAACAATATTGTATCTCAATTTCCTAAAATCCACTTTTGTAGTTGGATACTTTTCATCAAAAAATGCATACATCCTCAGTAGTATACTCTACCTGTTATGCTTGAATCTCCCCTAGGGATAGAACTCCAATATTCACTTCTAATTCATTACATATTCATTCACTCCCTCGAAATGGAACATTTTATTCACCCAATATGATTTAATAAAACATCTCTATCTCAAACGAATCCTACCTCAATCATCTACAATGTTTCCATAATCTTTATCAATCAATTATGTTCATCAATATTGTTTCAACCATTCATAACACCTTGATAAGATCAATTTCAACTGTTTATGATACTTCAATAATTTCAATCTCTGTCACACTTTACATGACCAAAATATCCTCTATAATAAAACCCAATGAAATGAGAGGCATATTCATTTACTCCTATCCCATATCTAAATATAAATTTCGTATGTACTCAATCATAGTATTCATCAATTTAACCACATTGTCAAATATATACTCACAATAACTAGTTGACATAACCTTTAGACGCTCTACGTATATCACTATCCTTTGTTTCACTTTCCATACATACATTCTTAATCAATTTAAGAGCATAAGCATATGGCCATCGAAAATTCAAGTCTCAATTTCACTAATACAATCTTATACTTGATCATAAATTCCAAGTTCGACTTTTCAATTCCGCTTTGCTTGTATACCTTAAATCTTGTCATTTTCACCCTGTCTCTATCTCTTCTTACGTTAAGTCATGGAAATATTTTTCACATCTGTATCAATTCAAGTACGTATCCATGATAAAATTTCCATCACCATATTCCCTAACATAATCACAAATACTGAATCTATGTCTAACCTATCGGATTACGTCATAATTCTTATTTCTAGAATCCACAAACTTTCCCTTCCTCACTTTCTAACATATCATTTTTCTTCTCACTAGTCTACTTGTGTTGAGCCCCAAAAATTTTTATTTTTATTTACTTATTGATTTATTGATTTATCGATTTACTCGACTTATTCTTTAATTTTGCTTTAATTGTTTCAATTATGTGTGTATAGATATATATAGATTATGATGAGTCTTGGAATTAGTAAGTTTGTTTGGGAATTAGAAGTTGGGATCAAGAGAAGGGTTAGAATTAATTTGATTAATTGGAAGTGAGCTTGAAGTGTAGAGCCATATGAGACAAATAAAGGTTGTTAGAAAGAATGAGCTTTAATGTATAGTGGGCTTGGGAGAAAGGGGAGCCCAAAAGGAAATGCAAGTGAGCTTAAAGGAGTGTCAAAACTACATAGTTTTGAGTTAGGGCTTTAAGTTGAGATATAAAAGGAATTAAAGGAAGAGTAGGAAGGAAGTTGTCGTAAGAGACAAGGAGAAGAAAAGAAGAGAAATCGTGAGCCAAGGAGAAAAGAAGAACTTTCGGCCAAGAGAGGAAGAAAGAAGGAGAAAAAGAGAAGAAATCTCCTTGCTAGAGGTAAGTTTCATCTTTGTTTATGATAGGTTCGAAAATGGGAAGAAATGGAAGTTAGGGTTTGTAGGGTTTGTAGAAAGAAAGAAGAGAAGGTGAGATCTATGGATTTTTGGGATTTCTAAGCTAAGGTTATGGTTATTCTAGCTTAAATGGCTTATGGGTAGGTTAGGTTTAAAGTTTATTTTCATCTTTGCTTTATTTATGAATATTATGACCTTCTTTTAAAACATATTTATTGAATAGAGTGTGATTTAATTGAAGGAAATCAAGAAAACCCCACTCAAGACAAGGAGGAAGGGCAATCTTGAATTTGGATACCGACGATAGGTGGGTAACATTTTTATAGTTGTTGTGTAATGGGCAAATGCCCTATGTGTGCTATCTTTGCTACATTGTGTGTATATTGAAAGTGTATTTCTATTGATTTGAAAGAAAAGTGTGAAACTATGATGATTCGAAAGTATGAAAGAAGCATGAAATGCTATTCTTGTGCTTGAATGTGTGAGCATAAATGAGTTGTGATTGGGCAAGAGAGAACCTACTTCGATAGTCACGTGCACGTTGACCCCTTTTGCCTTCTCCCGGCAGCCCGCTTGTGGCCCACGAGATCCGAAAATGGACTCGT
>JANJEY010000236.1:34395531-34409474 GCA_024703695.1 Erythroxylum cataractarum
GAACAAAACCTTGAGGTCTTGGGTTCGAGCCGTGGCTCACCCTTGACCAAAGAGGACAGTACTGATTAAGTTGGATGCCGCGGTATAACCCGCAAACACCCGCCGTGGTATAACCTGTAAACACACGCTGGGTGGGAAATGTTAGCCCAGGTGTGGGGGGTGGGGTCCAACAGATATCCTATCAAACAAATGGACATATGAGGACAACTAAATGGTCTCCTTAACAAAAAGCTACAACTCTATAATTAGTAGTCACGTGCCTTTAAAATTGAAGGATCCAAGGAGTTTTACTACATTATATATAGTTGGTAATTTAGAATTTGCTAAATATTTATGTGATATAAATATTTATGAGTTTTATGCCTTTGTCTATTTTTAGGGAATTGGCCTAGGACATATGAAGCTAACTTTCATGCTAATTCAGTTGGCAGATTAATCTATAAAGAAATCGTTTGGTATGGTGGAGGATGTAATAGTCAAAGTGGATAAGTTTATTATTCCGGTGAATTTCGTGGTGTTAAACTTTAAAGATGATCAAAATTTTCCGATAATTATTGTTAAACTATTTATGAATATAGGAAGAGCATTTGTAGACATTTATAAAGGGAAGTTAATTCTTCATTTTTGTGATAAGAAAGTTGAGTTCATCATGAATAAAGTGTTGAAGCATCCGAAGGAGGAAAACTATTACATAAAGATTGATATAGTGGATAAGTGTATAAAACAGTAAGAGGGGAGCCATAAAGATGAGGATAGTGTTGAGAAGTAAAAGATGAAGGAGAATTAGAGAAGGAGGAGTTAGGTAATAAATTAAAGCAAGAGATCTTAGTGAGAATGAAAGAACTCATGCCACCCTACATTGAAAAACCACTCACATCTTAAGTATACCTTCCTGGGTCAGGGTCATACTTTAACCATCATAATTTTAAACCAACTAGATGAGGAATTAGAAAAAAGAGTGATAGAGACCATTAGGAAGAGGGTGATAGCCATACAATGAAAAATATCTAATATAAGAGGTGTAAGTCTTAATACGGTAATGCATAGGATTAACTTTCATAAAGGTTATAAGGTGATGAGGGAAAGACAAAGAAGACTAAACCCTCATATGAAAGAAGTTATCAAGAAGGAAGTAGTGAAGCTTTTAGATGCTAGTATCATTTAACCTATTCTGGATAACAAAAGGGTTATTCTAGTACAATAATGTTGAAGAAAGGAGGCTTGACGATGATGGAGAGTGAAAAGGGTGAGTTGATCTCTACCATAATAGTCACATGTTGGAGGGTTTATGTTGATTATAGGAAATTTAACATGGTGACTAAGAAGGATTACTTTCTTCTACCATTTATAGATCAAATCATTGAAGGGTGACTAGACATGCATTAGATTGTTTCCTTAATGGATATTTAGGATACAATCAGATTTTTATATATTCAAATGATCGAAAGAAGACCGTTTTCAATTGCCCTTATAGAATATTTGTTTATAAACAGATGTTGTTTGGCTTTGTAATTCACTAGCAACTTTTCAAGGTGCATAATGTCTATCTTTGTAGATATGATTGAGGACATTATGGAAATTGTTATGGATGTTTTTTTAGTCGTTAAAGACTCTTTTGATCACATTTGGTTATAAACTAGGATAAATGTCACTTCATGGTGTACGAGGGTGTAGTTTGAAAGGTAAGATATTGCTCTAAGGCATAAATGTGGATAAAGCCAAAATGGAGGTTATTGAGAAGCCTCCACCACCGAACAATGTCAAAAGTGTATGTTTATTTTTAGGACACTTAGAATTTTATAACTGATTTATTAAGGACTTCTCTCTTATTATTAGACCTTTAACTAATTTATTGGCTAAGGATTTATAATTTAATTATGATAAAAATTATTTGCTTGCTTTTAACAGGTTGAAGCAGGCATTCATTACAACACCCATATTGGCGTTGTTGGATTGATCTTTACCATTCAAAGTTATGGGCGAGCTAATGATCATGTGTTATGATATATGTTAGGACAACAGAAGGACAAAAGGTTGCATCTTATCTACTACAAGCAAGATGTTACCAACTAAATTGCACCACTATTAAGAAGGAGTTCTTAGTAGTTGTATTCGTATGCGACAAGTTTCAATCTTATCTTTTAGGGTCTAAAGTGATCATCTATATAGACCATGTAGCAATGAGGTATAATTGGAGACAAAAAGGGAGAGAAAACCTTGGTGGCTAATCACTTATCATGCTTGAAGGAGGATAGGTGCAACATGATGAAGAAATTAATGAACAATTTCCTATTGAATCATTAATGATGATAAATCACCTATTAGTTCTATGATACACTGATATAGCAAATTATGTTTCAAGTGGTATCCTCCCCCTTAATTTGTCTTATTAACACAGACAAAGGTTGTTGTATGAGTGCATTCACTCCTTATAGGATAAACCAACATTGTATAACACTTTGTGCTGATGTGTTAATTAAGAGATGCATTTTAAAGGAGGAGATGTTAGAAATAATAACACATTGTCATAATTCTAGTTATATAGGGCATTATGGAGCGAACAAGTCGACATCTAGAGTATTGGAATGTGGATTACATTGTCCTAACTTGTTCAAGGATGCTTATTAGTAAGTGATGCAATGTGATAGATTCCAAAAAGTGGGGAACATTTTGAAAAGAGACGAGATACCCTTTTCTAACATCTTTGAGGTAGAAGTATTTGATGTATAGGGATTAGATTTCATGGGACCTTTGCCATCTTTATGGAAATACATATATATATGGGTGGAAGTAATGGAAACTCCAACTAATGATGGTAAACTGGAGCAAAAGTTCATAAAAAAAAAGGATATTAAGTAGATTTAGAGTGCGCAAGAGTAATCATAAGTGATGGAAGAGCCCATTTTGAAATAAATAATTTGAAGCTCTTCTTATAAGATATGGAATCTACCATTAAATGGCCATGCCTTATCACCCACAAACTATTGGCCAAGTGGACGTTGTTAATTATGAGCTAAAGAGAATCTTGGAGACGACAGTTAATGGTTCAAGGAAGGATTGGGCATTGAAGCTTGATGATGCTTCATAGGTATACCAAACCAACTTTAAGACACAAATTGATACAACATCTTTTTGACTTATTTATGGGAAGACAGCTTATGAGAATGCCAAGTTGTATAAGGAAAAATTAAAATATGACATGATTCTCATATTATGAAGAAGGAATTAAAAATTGGAGAATCAATTTTTTTATAGAACTTAAGATTGAAACTATTTTTGAGAAAGCTTAAGTCGCATTGAAATTATCTTTTCAAGGTGACTCTAGTATTCAAACATGGAGCTTTAGAATTGGATAATAATGAAAAGGAAACATTTAAGGTTAATGGTCATCGATGTAAAGTGTAATTTAGAGGAGGATATTCTTATGAAAGGGAAGTAGTGTCTTTCCTTTCTTTTTATCTTAAAAAATTTGAGTTGAAATAGTCAAACTAGTGACCTGAAAATTAGGATTATATGTTTTAATTAGGTTTTTCATAATTTCTTACATATTTTGTGCATTATTTTTATGATTTTTCAATGAGTTAGATTGATGGATGTTCATGGCATGTAGGGTTCAAATGATTAGGGCAAATATCTAGAAGGATGCACGATCGTGCATATGCATAATTGTGCAATATTGGAGGAGATACTTTATTGTAAACTCGTATAATAGAAAATGATAAGAAGCATTGTATGTTAGTTTTTTTAGAGGTGGAGTATTAGCTCCGCTTGATTATTTCCAGTTGTTGATGCCTAGCTATGATGAGAAGATTGTTTCTTGTTATGGCATTTTATATTGGTGACTATGGTTTATTTGAAATCAAGCAACTTAAAATGGTAAAGTTCAAATTGTGAATATGTTGTAAAAATGACTACTTTTACTAATATGGTGTCATCTGGTTCTCCTATAGTTCATGATGCTATAAGATGGCAAAAGCCTTTGGTTGGAAAGTTAAATTTGAATTTTGATGCAACGATCTTTGCATCTTGGAGTGGAATTGGTCATGGTTGGGTATTAAGGAATTGTAATGATACTTTAATGGCTATATGAGGTTTTTTCTTCCAAGGTATTGTCAATCCAAAATTAGCTAAGGCTCATAGAATTAGATATTCTTCTATTGGTTAAAGTTAAATAATTTCCAATGTTATTATTGAGAATGATGCTCAAATTGTCATTCATATGATTAATAGATGTTTTTGTTTAATTTCCTTCTACGTTTGATCATTAATGATATTTATATGATAAAGCAATTAATCTCAAATTGTAGCTTTAACTTTGTCAAACAATTTGTGAATCTTATGAAAGTGTGTCATTCAATGTCAGATTATAGGATGTTGTATGTCACTTCGAGTCTAGATATTAAGCAGTTGTTTGATTTCATTTCATGTAGTTTTTAGTTTTCGTTTCTTGTTTTTAATTTCTGTTTGCAGTACTTAAGCCTCCTTTCAGTTGGCTAATTATTATTATTATTATTATATCTTAATTATATTTTAATTCTTGTACCACTCTTTAATTATGTATTGAATTTTCTTTATATTTATTTTTTGTTGTAATATTATTATTATTATTATTACTATTATTTTCCTTTTATTGAGTTCTTATTAGTTTTAGTTTTATCCTTATTATTATTATTATTATTCCTTTTCTGTTTTTTATTAGTATTTGGGTTTATTATTAAATATTATCCTTACTCTTTGTGGTGGGGTCTTTTAGTTTTAGCTTTTAAGGTTTTGTTAAAATAGTACCTGCGGGAAACGTGAGAGACACGGGTTAGGGGGAATGCCTTCAGATTAAGCAAATCGTATTAGGGCAAGCGAGTCGGTATGTGCACCTTACAGGAATAAAGACGGAGATGATTTAATAAGGATAGGCTCTTGGAATGTGAGGACGCTCACGGAAAAGTCCTTAGAATTGATAACGATTTTAGACAAGTATTGGGTACAAATAGCATGTATTCAAGAGACTAAGTGGGCAAGAGTTAAAACAAAGGAGATAGAGGGGTTCAAATTATAGTACTCAAGAAGTACGTGGAAGCAGAATGAGGTAGGTATCTTAGTGGACAAAGGACTTATGAATAGAGTAGTGGGGATCACAAGGGTTAATGATAAGATAATGGTGGCAAAAAATGTTTTAAGTAGTATGATTCTCAATGTAGTATGTGCTTATGCACCTCAAGCTAACATAGGCGGACAACAAAAACGTGCATTCTGGGAGACGCTGGAGGGAGTACTTATACAAATCCCTAATACTAAGCAAATATTTCTAGGGGGATTTTAATGGGCATATAGGGACGGATTCAGATGGTTATATAGGAACTCATGGGGGCTTCAGATATGGCACTAGAAATGATAGTAGGGTTGATTTATTAGACATGACCATAGCATATGAGTTAGTAATAGTAAACTCCTTCTTTAAGAAAAACGAAGCACACTTGATCACGTTTCAGAGTTGCACAACTAAGATGCAAATTGATTATCTCCTTGTCAAGACTAGCGTCAGATCATAGTGCAAGGATTGCAAAGTACTCCCAGCAGACTGTCTGTCAACCCAACATAAATTGTTAGTTTTAGATTTAGGAATTAAGGTATGAAGGGCACAACAATTTACTAAGCCATGTCACAAAATTAGATGAGGAAGACTCAAAGGGGACATGGTGGAACTTTTTAGGACTAAAGTTAGGAATAATGCAACATGGATCGTGAGTGGGAATGCGAATCAGATGTGCCACGGAGTAGCCCCCGTAGTGAGAGAGATAGCCATTAGACTCCTAGGGTGTCTAAAGGATAGGGGTAGTTGGAATCCAAGTGGTGGTCAAACGAGATCCAGGGGACAGTAAAGGCAAAAAAGAGAGTTTTTAAAGTACTGTTGGCAAGTGCAACAGAGGCGAAATGGATTATTAATAAAGTAAGGTATAAACTAGCAAAACAGAAGGTGCAGAAGACGATCTTAGTGACCAAAGGAGAAGCTTATAAGAAGATGTACAGGGATTTGGATACAGTCAAAAGGGCACAAAAAAATTTTAAGATAGCAAGAGATAGGGCACGTGAGACGACGAATTTCAACCGAGTCTGTTGTATACGTGACGAAGAAGGACAAGTACTCACAGATGCCTAAGTCATCAAGCGGAGGTGGAAGAGATACTTTCACGGCCTATATAACGAAGACATATTAGTCAACATAGCGTTAGGGAAACCCTCGGGTTTGTAACATCTTGTTATCCATGTTAAGACTAGAATTTTGATTTATGAGAATCTATTAAGAAATTAGGAAATGCATATTATGCTTTAGTTAAATATGACATGCACATTTTTGCACATGAATATGATTGTACATGCATTCATTGACATTTTTCGGGTATAATTGATTTATAAATGTTATTAAAATATGAATTGTTAGTTATTTGTGTAAAAATTCATTTGGAGACTATTAGTATTATTTCAAAATTTTTGTTAAAATTTGGAGTATTTTTGGACTAAGAAAAATGTTAAAAAATGGATCAATTATAGTGTGACAAATGGCATAGATAAATGAGTAACATTTGGCATGAGTAATTAATTGACAAATGGCAGCAATGATTGAGTGACAAATGGACTAGTAATTAGGTGACATTTGGTATTTTATGTAAGGGATAAGTGGCTTACATGCTTAAGGACATGTGTTGTAATAATATGGTGACATCTAGCACCTTAAGTGTAATGTTTCTGCCGCATTGATTCAACCGAGCTCATTCTTCTTCTTTTCTCATCTCTCACCACCAAAACTTCTTTCCATCTCCACTTCTTGTGTTTTTCTAGAAGCTATGCTAAATTACCACACTAAATACATGCCTTTACCCTTCACAAAATAGCTAAAGAACCAGCTGATTGTTATTGTTTCATCATAGCTGAAAGTCGTTTAATTCCACCTTGAATGTGTGATGATTCTGCATGTTTGGAGTATTGATTTAGAGTGATTTGTAAGATGGGATTAGAACTAGACAAGTAAGTAAAGGATTAGTGTTTATGGCATTTTATAATAGAGAATTGATGATGATGATGAATTAGGATGAATGCCATATGATGTTAATGATTGATTGTGCTGGAATTTGATAACTGGATGTTTTTACTGAACATACATTTATATTTAGGGCATAACTTGATATGTGAGTATCCAAATTAGATGGAGTTTAATTTAGAGTAAACTAAAGACCTATCACTACATTTTTCATGAAAGAATTGAATTCGAAATATGTCCTTAAAAGTCTGGAAATTTGGCTTAAAGTTGAAATTGGTGTTCTGTTGAGGTATGAAAACAGCCTGTTGAGTTTTGATTATAACTTGTAGGATACTGAACTAAAATGCATGATATTGGTGTCATTATATTTTTAAAACATTTAGGAACTTTTGATTAGTAGAAGATGTTGCCTAAATAACCCATTGTCGAAGTCAAAATGGTCATGCAAATCAGACTCGAAATCTGCTTAAGAAAAATCTAGAAAATTGATAGGTTTATGATTGTTTTTATTGAACATGCTTTGGTATTTTGATGATATCTAGATCTGTAGATGTCCAAATAAGGTGATTCATGTTTAGATTAAATTAGAGACATATTTCTACAATTTGCTTGAAGAGGTCGAATTTTAATTCTATCTATAAGACTTTCACAATCTGTTTTGAAAATTGAGTCCTAATTGAGGTTGTAATACTAACCAAGGCAGAAATTATGTCCTGAGGTTATCAAAGAAACTGAATTGATGTAGACTGAATCAAACAATGGTCTCTTCACTAAAGTTGTATTTCATTCTCTTATATTTCAATTTATACTAAGTTTGTAGTTTTTTTATATCGAAGCTGAAAGATATGAGTTGTACAATTCGAGGGTATGATTATGTACTTGCCAAAAGTTCAAATATACACAATCTGTTGTATTTTGAGCATAACTCATTAAATACTCAATCAAATTGGATGATCTTAGAATCATTAGAAACTTAAAATATTGGAGAACAACTTTCCAGAAAGAAGTGTTGCCTAATTTTGTCATTTACCTCATCAAAATAATTATGTAAAGTTGACTCGAAAGCATTTATGGGAAAAAAATCTGAAATGATCAATTTGGTTATGAAATTAATTTCACATTGTTTTATTATGGTCCAAACCCTAAGTACAAATTATATTAATGAGGGTTTTGCTATCTAAATGATATGGTGACAAAATCTCATTAAGATACCCGGAATTGTCATTAAACATGCATTGCGCATATTGTTTATACATTGATGTGCATAAAGAAAGACTTATATATTTGTGCTAAATTGTGATATATGTAAATGTGTTTTGTATGATATAGACGAACACATTGGACGCCAATCGGATATTGCTGGACCATCCAGGCAATAGCATATTGGAGTGTACTGTGAGTAACCTAAGATGGTCTCACCTTGATTTTTTTTGTTTATACTTAATTAAATTTGATATTGACGAATGTGTACTGAATTCCGAACAATAATTGTCCGAGACATTTGATGCATATGAATATCATTAGAAGTGCTACTTGTATGTGAATGAGACTGCCTACTTGAATATTCTGATTCTTAACTGGAAAGTTGAATGCTAGATTTATGTTCGATGACCTTTGAATGATATTTGAATTCTTAACGAAAGTTGAATGTCAGACTTAGGTCTGATGACTATGACATTTTGATTGTAAATTATGAATGTCTACTATACATGACTTAATTTTGTATTTGATGCATTTCATAAATGCATGCTTAGATAAAGGCATTGTGACGGGAGTAGCTAGTATGAAAGCGCTTACACATAGAGCTTTGCTCGGTGATTACTATTTCTGCACGTAGAACTATGCTCCATGATTCTATTCTAACTGAGCCTAATAGGCCAGTATCTGTATATGTATGTGATAGGCTCTCGGTCACAATAATAAAAATGAATGTGAGTCTCATGCATATAGCATTCATATATGATTGAAATTCATTAGATGATTTGTAAAAATAAAATGTAATGATAAATTGATATGAACTATTTGACCATATGAACTGTGTGATTACATAATGATTTAATTTTTTTTATATGAGTGAGCCATCGAGGATGGTTACTCAACTGAGTTCACAAAACTCATCAAAAATTGCAACATGGCTTTTAGGGCTTAATAAAGAAATCCAGAGAGGCTCCGAGTAAAAGTTCCAGGTCGGAATCAGTGTGTGCTTGCATGTCTTCAATGAATTTTGTGTTTTTGAATTATGTTCCACAAGAATTGTACAAAGTGTATGTTTATGATTTCGTAATGAAATAACTTTATGATTGTAAGTGTTTTATTTTGTAATGGGCCCAAGTGATTACTGAAACTCTGATGAATTCAATAATGATTGTAATTTTTATGACTAAAATTGTTTATAAATAAGTTGGATCAAAATTGATTATTGATTTTCCGCATATATGTCCATTGTTTCAAACAATTTGTAATGAGTTTTAACCGATGACTGTTTTAGCATGCCGCTCTTACGGGCTTCATACTCGGATATCACTTAGGATATTTGGTACATGTCCTGTGAGAGTGGGGTCTTACATTTTGGTATCAGAGCCCATATTTAGTATCTTACATGGGCATTTTTTGAAATATGTTTCAAGTTAAATGCATTTAGTTATGTCATAGTAGCAGTAACAACTGATCCCCAATCTGAGTTGCATGTATATGAGTCACATATATGAGCATTTGTTAAATGTTTGAATTGATGGAAGTAGTGGGAAAAATAATGATCTGTTTGAACGTGAAAAAATGAAGTTTGTGGATATTTAGAAATAGGAAATAGTATATGGTTAGATATGTCAAATAATGATTTAATGCAATTGTATTGGTGGATATATTATGTTGTACTTTGGTAATACGACATCAATACAATGGGATTTTCATATAATTTTTGTGGATTTGGAGAAGGCGTATGACAGGGTTCCTAGAGAACTCATATGGTGGTGTTTGGAGCAAAGAGCATTCCTATGACGTATATCAAAGTGATTAGGGATATGTGTGAAGGAGCATTGACTAGCGTCTGGACGGTGGGAGGTGACACGAAAGCGTTTTCTATTGGTGTTAGACTACACTAAGGCTCGACTTTAAGTCCTTTTTTGTTCACATTAGTGTTAGATGAACTTACCAAACATATTCAAGGGGAGATACCTTGATGTATGTTATTTGTTGACGATATTGTCCTGATGGATGAGACGAAGTAAGGGGTCAATGCCGAGTTAGAACGTTGAAGAGAAGTGTTAGAGTCAAAAGGTTTTAAAATGAGTAGGTCCAATATGGAGTATTTATAATGCAATTTCTCGAGTAGCCAGATGGTACAACAGGCGGAGGTAGCGATTGGCAATGAAATCATACCACAGAAATCGAATTTTAAATACCTCAGATCGATCATTTAGAGTGATGATAATATCGATGACGATATATTACATCGTATTAGATCTGGGTAGATCAAATGACGGTGTGCCTCAGGTATTTTATGTGATAAAAAGGTCCTCATAAAACTCAAAGGGAAGTTCTATAAAATAGTGATTCGACGTATCATACTATATGGGGCAAAATATTGACCGAATAAATGTAGACACACGAGACAGTTGATGGTAACAGAAATGCGTATACTTAGGTGGATGTGTGACATTACCATAAGAGATAGGGCACAGAATCGAGTAGTGAGAGACAAACTATAGGTGGCAAGTATTGCAAACAAGTCGAGAGAGACAAGGCTTAGATGGTTTGGATATGCGTGCAAGATGCCCTCTAATACTCCGATACGACGCTGTGAGATAATATACATGCATGGCTACAAGAGGAAGAGGGGAAGGCCTTACAAGACTTGAAGGGAATTGATCAAGAAAGATATGTCAGAGTTGGCCCTCACTGAGGCAGTTGTTAGAAATAAGAAAGTCTGACATGATAGAATAAGCGTAAACGACACACGTATCACATTGGAAGCTTAACCCAACGTTAGGGAAAGATTCTCGTGATGGACGCCTAAACCGTAGGATTGTCGTATCCTCAGGGCCACTCAGTGAAGACCCTCTAGCGCGACTAGCGACAAAAAGAGTTAGTTTTTACAAGGTGTAAGGTACAGGCAGATCTAGTTAAACATCAGGTATGTCTTTGTCTTTTATTATAATTCTATTTACTTTAATATTCAGCGTGTTACTTTTTACTTATTTACTTATTTCTTCTGATAACCTGCATCATTATTTTCCTATCACATCTGCATGTGGATCTACTAAAAATAACCTCTCTCTATGTAGGGGTAAGGTCGCATACTATCAGATCTCCCAAACTTCGATTCACTGTGAAACTTCAGACTAGGTGTGATAATGAGTTTCTGTTTTTAAATAAAAACCAAAACTTATGTGGTTATTAATGTGTAATAATTACTAATGTGTAATAATTACATACTAAATAAAACTTAAAGATAAAACTTTTTGTAAATAAATTTTAGTTTAATCTCTTATATAATATTTATGGATAAATTATCAATAAAACTATTTTATTGTATTAAAATAAATAATTTGATAAATATATATTTATTTTTAATATTTATTTAAATTATTAAAGTAAATTTTATTTAAATTTTCATATTTTGAAGATATTTTAAATTAAAATTATATTTATTAATAATTTATATTTATATGTATATTTTAAATTATTAAATAAAATTATTTATAATAATTATTATTTATTAATATATTAAATAATTAAATATAAAAAATTGAATTACATTATTTATAATTCTTATTAATAATTAATATTAAATAATTAAATAATATATTGAATAAATAGTAAATCATATTACGAAAAAGTATAAATAAAAAACAAAACAACCTTTTATGGTTTTCGCAGGTTATAAAAACTAAAAAAAAATCGAAACTTAAAAACTAAAACAAATAAATTTTTTTAACAAATTAAAATATAAAAATAATTTAAATAGAGACAAACAAGCCCAATTTGTTATCATCTAATGATTGGAATTAATGAAAATTTCCATTCCAAAGAATATCAATTCCATATCTCTCTCTTTCTTGGGACATAAATTGAAGAAGCCCAAAGCATTACTCTATTTGAGCAATAAGCCCGATTGACAAAAACTCAAAATCCAGCATAGCTACACGCTGCCGTTTCTGAAGGTCCTCCACCCCCACCTTGGCCTTGCTTGTCTTCTGTCGTCACTCCCATTTTCCCCTCTATTTCTCGATCGAATTACTTGCCGTCGTTGAAAGAATCCTTTTTTTTTCTCCAACATGGAAGTCGATTCCCTCCCTAACGGAACCGCCACAACCGCCAACAGTTCCGTCACAACTGCTACGCCCAATACGGTTCCCTCGTCAAAACTGACGGAGTCCCTGAAGCTAGAGCACCAGTTCTTGCGTGTCCCCTTCGAACACTACAAGGAAACGATCCGTTCCAACCACCGCGCCGTCGAGAAAGAAGTCTCCTCCGTAATATCGGCCGTTAATGACGCCGCTGATTCCGATATGTCCAAAGACGACGCCGTTAGCCACCTCACCTCCCTCGTCACCAGATTGCAAGGCCTCAAAAGAAAGGTAACCCACAAATCTTTGAACTAAGAATTTTCCTCTATTATCAACACTACATCTTTGGACGATAGAATTGAACAATTTCTTGAAAGTGACGGGTTGAATGAGAATGGCTCTTGTGGATTGTTCAGTTGGAAGAGGGAAGCAAAACGGAAAACTTGCAAGCGCAAAGGTGTCGAACTCGGCTTGAGCATCTGGAATCGGCAGACGCAGAGAATTTATCCGAGTGGAGCAACACTCGCCTGAAGCGAATTCTTGTGGACTACATGTTGCGTATGTCGTACTATGAGACGGGAGTCAAACTGGCTCAAGACAGCAACATTCTGGTAACGTCATTGCCCATTTCCTTTCGTTTTTCTCCCAGTAATTGTTGCTTTCTTAAGTGGCTGGGTGCGAATTGGAAGTTGTGGACTTATGCTTCTGTGTATGTACGCATTACCTGCTTTAGACTGCTCAATCACTGTGATGCAATTCATGTGATAAGTTGGATATTTCAGGATCTTGTTGATATTGATGTGTTCCAAGAAGCCAAAAAGGTGATTGATGCCCTTCATAACAGGGATGTTGGTGCTGCTCTGGCCTGGTGTGCTGATAACAAATCACGATTGAGGAAGATCAAGGTAAACAAATAATATTTTCATAGCACGTAAATTTGTTACCCTTTTTAAAACTTTTTGGTTTTTGCATTCAGAGTCACGGTATTGATATCTTTACCTTCTTGATTTTAACTATGCAAAATCTTGTTGAATCTTAAAGGTTCAAGCTTATTGACTGAGCAAGTTTCTTATTTTTGTTCATCAGTTAGGATTTAGGAACTTCTTTGACTGGTTTAACTAGCAAGATGGAGATTTTTACAGTTCATGAGTATTAAAACATTTACTGAGTGAAAAGAGAAAAGATTAATGCATCTAGTAGCCAATAATGTTTGAGTGAAGTATTGTCTCATAAACGTTTGGAATTGTTAGTAAATTTTGATTGGATTTATCTTCTGAATGTAACCTCTTAAAAGTTGACCCTTATTCTATAGTATGAGAATTCCACGGTCGTGTCTTTTTCACCCAGAGCAGGTTATTGTTGGGTCTTTAGAAAGAAGTTGAAACCAGATGCCGAGTTTTTGCGGCTAAACTTTTTTAAATTTAAAAAGGAGGCTGTCCATCAATGACATTTACGAAATTGATTTCTGATTGCTGTCGTCAAAGCTTACTTGTCTCCATAAGAATAGATGATTCCATCCTATCAACCTACAGAGACTTGATCATTTTGGTTGCTTATTACTCTCTTCTTGATGACAGAGCAAATTGGAATTCCAGCTGAGACTTCAAGACTTTGTAGAGTTG